>JAEAOA010000619.1:1022500-1340000 GCA_016746295.1 Potamilus streckersoni
TATATAACCATATCTACCGTATATAACCATATTTACAGTATATGACCAAATTTACAGTATATAAACATACCTACAATACATGACCATATTTACAGTATATAACCGTATTTACAGTATATAATCCACTTTACAGTATATTACCATATCTACAGTATATAACTGTATGTACAGTACATGACCATATTTAGAGTATATATCCATATTTACAGTATATAACCGTATTTACAGTACATGTCCACATTTTCATCCTATAATCACACAACTACATTTGCAGGATATAAGCTTATTTACAGTATATGACAATATTTACAGTAATTAACCATATTTACATTAAATATAACCACATTTACAGTACATGGCCATAGTTAGATTAGTTGACAATATTTGCAATATACGGCCTTATTTACAGTTATATGTAAGGCATAAAAAACGAAGAAATCAATCAATAAATTTTAATTTACCTACATACCTACCTATCTACCTATATATGCAGTATCAGCATTTCTTATTTTTATCACAAGCTATCGAATGTCAAAACTCTATCAGCTATAGCGCCAACATAAAGTGATGTGATGTGATTATCATTTTTTAATGTAGCTTTAACAATTTTTCAGTCATATCGCTACGATGTCTGCAGTGTGGCAGTTTATAGTGATGTCTGGCACTGGGGCATCATGCTGCAGACATGTAGCATGATGTCCCACCTAGTCACATTATCCTGACGCCAGGCCGACCAGTCCTAACACTAACCTCTTAATGCTGAGCGCCATGCGGGGCAGCTGTTAGTACCATTTTTTTAAAAAAAAGTCTTTGTTATGACTCGACCGGGGATCGAACCCACGACCTCCCGCATCCGAGGCGGATGCTCTAACCAATAGGCCATCGGAGCGGTTACAACATAGTCATCCTGTTTAAGTTGCGACTTTTTTATATTGCAAAGCATGCATCGAAGAACATTTACACGGCAAATTCATCTACTGTAAGATACTGAAAATTGAACTTTCAGGCGGTAAAGGCTGCTATGTTCTTTTCAGCTGCAATATTATTATTTATTTTATATCATATTTGTTTCAGATAATATCACGCATATAATAAGTTGGTTTTTTTTTTCAATAAATCAGAGCAAGATATTTTTGCTGCTATTGATAAACGGAATTTTTAAAAAAAATATTTCACGCCCCTACCCATAATCAATTATGATCTTGAATATGATTTCATTATTATATGGTACCTATCACAATATGTAAAGAAATACCGCAGTTAACGCGGTGCAAATTTTTTCGTGGAACCCAGGTCTAATAAAATGTACGTGTTACACAAGGTTTGCGCGTGATGCTATATTTGTATATAACTTTTTCTATCGCCAGCGTCCAGAAAATCCATCTGCTGGAAGCTGACCTTGCAGAAATACAGCAGGATAAAGAAAAACTCTTGGGAGAAGCAGCCAATCTCCGTGGATACATTGACATGTTATATTGTGGCATTTATGTTTTTTTAATACCTTAATTGCCCTGTTATTTGAGATTAACACAGTGCTAGTTTTTAAAAGGACGATTACATGTCGTTGAATATTAATTAAAAAAGACAACCCGAGGTGACTTGACGTCAGAAGCTAATGAATAGAAGAAATGTAAAATCAATTATTTGTTAAATTCAAGAAAGTTAAGTATTTGTTAAACACATAATATTACTCTGATTTCCTACGGTTCGTATTGGTTTTATTATCATTCTTCTTCTTCTTCTTCTTCTTCTTCTTCTTCTTCTTCTTCTTCTTCTTCTTCTTCTTCTTCTTCTTCTTCTTCTTCTTCTTCTTCTTCTTATTATTATTATTATTATTATTATTATTATTATTATTATTATTATTATTAATAATAATAGTAGTAGTAGTATTGATATGATATATTGATATGACATGATATATTGATAATATATTGATATGATATATTGATAACAAATGAAGGAAGTGTTGCCCAGAATGCAATTAATATATGCATAAAATGCGTCACAATAAACTTAGAGGTTATACTAATATTCTGGCTGGGCTACTATTGTCTTATCGTACTCTGATTTGACCGTGAACGAAACCCAATATAACATTAATTTGGTTTTCTTTAGGAAAAATATAATGATTAGTTAATTTATAAAACCCAGTCTAATGACAGCTCTTAAATTTTTATTTCTTCAGTTATTATTTGCTGATTATCCTTCATACAATATAAATTCTCATTTTAGAGTGAGTATTTGCATTTTATCGAATAAAATGAAACTGTTGATAAATAGAGTTTAATGATCTATAGTAATAACCAAAGAATTCATTGAGCTACTTTCTGTGGATAATTGAAAAAAAATATATCATTCAGGAAGAGAGTGGGAGTACAATTGGACTGGAAGGGACGAAATGTTGTGGAACTAGACTACCGGCAAGTTTATGTTGAGGCACTGAAAAAGTGAGTAGTCATGGTTAACAACTATACATAGATGGAATTCTGAGCGTTATTGTCAAATGTCTGCTTTTGCAAGTGTTTGCTGTTACCGAAGCAATTAAATTTGCTATGAATTGAAACTGCTACATTCAAGATATCAGAATAATTATGAAGTCGATGCAGTTTTTTTTCCCGCAATATTTTATAGTGTTCTTTTACTAATGATGATGCTATGGACGAAAGCTAAAAAGCCAGGAATTTCATAATAACTACAACCAGTAGCAATAGCTTCCTTAGCAAGGTGCGTAAGGTACGATTGCACTGAACCCGCAAGGGGGTCCAAAAACTTTTTTTATATTTATTCTTACAAAAATCCCTTTCAAATTAAAGGTTTATCTCTTTTATGTTCAAAATAGAGACGATTCATTCGCAAATAAATCACCACAGGGGCGTCTTACCCACTGACTAATTAGAGTTTATTATTATGATGCTAGTGATGTAATATTACAGTATTTAAAAAGAAATTAGACTTTGGGGGCAAATTGTTCCCATTTCGCACCGAACCAGCACAGCCCTGTCAGTTTATACTAAATTGCAACTAATTCTGCCGTAATGTCATCAGAAATATTGAAAACACCTTCTTAATTCAGCAAAGATGAAACTATCCTTCCCAACAAGAAATATTTATAAAAGCACAATAGTGCCTATTTAGTGTACCTGTATCTACTCTTATCTTGATTTCACAGGGTTCTTTTTTTTTGTTTAAGTGATTGTAGATAATATCAACCGTCAAAGTGCCCGAATTATCCAGTCACCGTAGATAGCCGCTAGGACTAAAATATCTCTAAAACCCTCGTGACAGCCATTAGTACATCATCTGTCGGATATAATGTTGTTTAACAAAATGATATTCCTTTCAAAAAAGATATACACAAATTCCAGCCACCGTAGATTTGCCAGCCTTCATGGCCATTGAGAGCGAGCATGTGTCCTGAGTTAAAAAAAAATAAACGCCCGAGCCTGTTCTAGTTCTTGTTCAAGCAAAATTTATCTTTTATAAAATTGAAGTGTTGTTCGGCCCGACCCCCCCCTCTCACGGGCCAGGACTCCGAGGATATATCCCTTTTCCTGCCTCTTCTCTTCTCGGCCTTTTCAGTCTTACCACAGAACTTACCACGCAAGTATGAGACCATGTCCAAATATTAACATTGCAGTCAATCGGGGGTTGTATTAATTGTCTGTGCCCATTAAAGACTTTAGCTAAATTCTTGCAAACACAATTTACAGCCCAACCAGCCCTATCCGCTAGAATCATTTTGTTTTTTAAAAAAGTATCTTTACATCATTCTGTTTATCCATATTGTGAAACAATTTATAGAAAAATTATGTACTTATTAAATGTATTCAGAACACTAATTTGATTGAATTTCAGACGATTTCATTTTGAAAACCACACACAACAAAAGAAGGCTTATCAATCATCTCTTCGCTTCTTTTAAAGGATAGAACAGCAACTGAAGCAATACCAGAGTGACAGCCATGATTGCGTATGTAGAAGGTGAGTTGAACCACGTGACAGCCATAAATGTGTATGTATAACGCAAGTTTAACCAGAGTGACAACCATTATTGTGTATGTAGAAGGTATGTTAAACCAGGGCGGCAGACATAATTCTGTATCTTGAAGGTGAATTGGATAAGAGTGACAGCCATAATTGTATACATAGAAGGTAAACTGAACCATAGTAACAATAAAAATGGCATATGCAGAAGATAAATTGAACAAAAGTGACAGACATGAATGCATATGTGAAATATACGTTGGACCAGAGTGACAGCCATGACCATGTATGTAGAATTTGAGTTGAAACAGAGCTTCATTAATGACTGTGTATATAGGAGTTAAACTTATTTTGGTCTTTAGTAGGCGACCTATATTTGTTTACCTACATCACTATCGTTGTGTACAAGAATTCGATGACGTAGCTGTTTCGGCATCATGCAGTGACGCAGTGAAAATATGTGCACACTTTCATTATATCTGTTTTCAATTATATTCATCCTAATTATTAAAATATTATTTCACTAATTGATCTTGCGGATAAGGTGATTCTTCATCTTTTAAAAGCAAACAATTTCTTAAGATGGCCATCAACACGTTTGTGATAAAAGAATCATACGAACACATTCTTATATATTGTCTTGTTTTTAAATAGTTCTGATGGAAGAGTGCTGCACACGAAACTTACAGGAAAGGACTTGATGTTGTCGGATCTAATGAAGAAATTGTAAGTAGAAGGTCTAAATCTCTTAACATACTAAAAAGGCATTTCTATCACTTTTAGATTACATTTTATTTATATTTATAGTTTGAGAAATACTTATAGGTGTCATTCAATTATTTATTTACAAACATATATGCATACATACATACATACATACATACATACATACATACATACATACATACATACATACATACATACATACATACATACATACATACATACATACATACATACATACATACATACATATCTATGCATACGTACGTACGTACGTGCGTGCGTGTGTGCGTGCCTACCTACCTACATGCATACATGAGATATAATTGACATAATTCCTATAATAATATAATAGGGAACGGAGAATCGCGGTACTTAATTCAACCTACACTAACCATCCTGCGGTTATCTTATGTATTTGAAAATTCTTCCAATGATAACCTCACTCATGATCATTATGAATTCCGTAATATTAACACTGTTGAAGAAAAAACTTGTTTGATGTCGAAGTTACGCGTAATAAAGCGAACGCATGGGCAAATCACTAAATTGTGTTACGTGTATGCTCGCATAAAAGTAACACGAGAAAAGAGTGGAGCCAACAGGCTTTGTAAATTTAAAAACAAAATTGTTCCCTAAAAAACAATCTAAGTTGGAAATATGACTTACGGTTGAATTACTGTTTAGAATTTTTTCTTGTTGATTTCTAGAATAAATTTCCACTAAATTTCTTTGTTCTAGAACATTGTATTAAAAATAAACTTGATTAGTTTTCTAGAGAATAAATTATTAAATTCTTACTACCCCCCAAATAAAAATCAAACAGATGAAACTCAAAAAGAATTTGGCAACAACTATAGAAACGCCTTGTTCCTTCAAGGTGTAAGAATACGACTGACTGGAAAGATCTGAGAATGGGTAATAAACCCAAGTGATCTTTAACATTGAACAGCGCAATGAAAAGAAAACATCACTATTTGCACGTAGGCAAGAATAGTCCTATCTAAAAGCCAAATTCTCAAGCTGGAAATGAAGAAAGAAAGGCAGTTTAAAATTTAGCTAACACGAGGACCGAAATATCCTTGGTAATAGCCAATCGTTTCAACTCTCTGTTTACAAGATCTATGAACTAGAGCGAGCTAAATATAGTGCTAAAGAAATATTATAATCTAATCGTGTCAAGCCAATTTTCGGAAAAAAATTCAAATACAATGAAAATTACCATTACAATAAAACTTCATAAAACAAAAAATAATACAAAAAAGAATTTTAAAACCAATACACAAGCACTTTAATTACATAAACTTAACAATTGTTTCATTCCTATAGATTTGTTCGTATACTCTAATGTCATACGTTTGTTATAACGTCTTTGTTTTGTACACGAATTTGCTTCACAAAGAAATTAATACAGTATGCAATAAGTAGGTGTCAATGACCTGATTTTTAAAGCTGATCGAATTGTTTGATTTGCCGTTATTCGTTTGTTTCCCTCTATTATATTCGGTCGTATTATATTTAGGCGACGCAAATTATGTATGCATGTTGTCAAATGCTCGAATGCGCTCTGTTGGCGAGGGGAATTGTGTTTATGTAAAATACATTTGTTATTCTTTATGTAAACCCGTCACTCTTTTAGGACGAGAAGTTCAGCAGTCTTTTTGTATTCCTTTCTTATACTGATAATAAACAAGATAATGCACTTACGAAACATACATAATTAAAGCGATTATTTATCCACCACAACGTTTTCTAGCTCTTGTGCTTCATTAGTTGACAACTTTCTCAATGAAAGTGTTCATTTGTCGTTATGAACAAAAATTATGCAGTAAATTAAACCATGATGCACTTATAATTTTTAGTTGAATATGTTATCGCTAAAACAGAATCTGAAAAAGTTTGTAGCAGATTACATCAGGAGTTTTTTTTTTTATCTTTTCACCACAGAACTGCTTGGTTTTCTTTATCATATAAATATTCATGCAATTGCTTTGAATTCTGATGCAAAAATAACTAAAATGCCAGCAGATTTGCATTGACAGCTACTTTAAACATTTCATATATTTATACGCCCGTTATAGGGACAGTGTAATTTGGTAAGATGTCCGAAAGTCCTCATGTCTGTTACCAATTTAGTTTCTGCACAATAACTCCAAGATTTATAGTTACCAAACTTTGTGACTGTTTATACTTAAGGTAACAAAAAAGGCTATCAATTTTGGGATAAAAGGTCAAAGGCCAAGGTCACATTGATTGAAAGAAGACAAATGACTTCTGCATAACATCATTGGTTTTCACATTATAGACCTAACTTAACTTTGTGAATGGCTTACACTTGGGGATAAGGGAAAAACCCTATTGATGCTAGGGTCAGTCAAAGGTCTAGGTCACTGTGATTGGAAGAAAAAAATATGTCTGTTTCATAAAAGTTATGTTATCTACATAGAGGAATATTACGCAAGAGGCAAATGTATACTGTGCCGTTGACTATAATCTTATTAAAAGTGAGCTGCATAATCCTTGTGGAGAGCTAACGTTGCTGGACTTATGGCGTTTATATTTAGTCAAATAGTTTTGATTTTAACAGTTGTGTTGCCTTATGACTTACGGGGACAACAATGGTGTATGTTCATATTTTGTTGTGATTAAATTCATTTATTATACGCTATGATTATTCTCAATCAGAGAAACAAAGGTAATTCTCATATATTTTTAATAGATGCAAACATTGGTATATCACATAACGATTTCTTTTTGTGTAATGAGACAAAATATTTTATGATTTAAAGCCATTATGTGATATGTAATACTTAATTAGCACTGGATATAATATATAATACTGCTAGCATTGTCTCAAGCCACTGTGAATAATCCGCTAAGCTCCACTATTAAAAGTGGCCACCTACGCAGAGCTTTCCTTATTTTAAACAATATGCACAAGCCTGTTAAACTAATCAGTGCAAACGCATGTCACGTTTTCATGCAGTTTTGGCCAAATACTGTTTGAACTAACCAATCCAAGTTTCTGACGAAAGTCATATATATATATATATATATATATATATATATATATATATATATATATATATATATATATATATATATATATATATTAAATCTGCATAAAGTACCATAAGATAAGAACTCAAAATTGATAACTAAAATAGTTACTAAGCCGACTATTCGAGAAAACAACTCGAACTTTTGAGATATTTAGTTGAAATTTGGAGACAGTAAATCGAAATTTCGTGCTAGTAACTCTAAACGTCCTCTTACTCCGCACAGGATAAATAAATGCACTTGTACCTAATCCTCCTTCTTAGTTTGTGATATGTTGCATTTGTATTTCTTTTTCATTTATTGATATTTTTTTAGCATCAGTCTGGAACAACAAACTAAAGTTCTGACATCACGACTTCCGGAAATTACATCTAACAGGTATTTGATTATCTTCTTTGTTTCTTGTCATCTACCTGATGTGTTAATGGAGATCATGTACTGTGTGCAAATATCTACAGAGGTACAGAAAAAGAGCACAAGGAATCAGTATTTGTGTTCCAATATAAATATGCATAGAGCAGGCCGTGTATGAATGTTATCGGTACATGACAAATTGAAAACATGCAACCAGGACAACAAAATGGTCATACGTCCCAAATCTCCACGTTTTACACAGAACATTTAAAACACGTTTCCCTCTTTCGCCCTCCCCCAAAATATATCCAGGGTCATAACGTAAAGTCTGTCATATATACGATGCGTCTTTCTTCAATAACGACATATAATAAAATTAGTTCCATTCTCCAGGGCCCACACATAGACCCTAAACGCTTGAGTTCATAAGGACAAACCTTTAGCATCTATACACCATGGTGTTAGCATAATTGCAACGGCTTAGTTAATGTCCAGCCAGAGACATCGAAGTAGACGTAATGACGGAAAGAAAAACAAAAAAAAGTTAAAAACATTTCTGACACATTTTAGGTATAACTACACCAGCTAAAGAAATAAAATATTATCATTGTCCCAAACAAAACTACATTTGTTTCTATGATTTTCAATGAGATCTGCTCATCACTGAATATAAAAGTATTTAATAGAAAACAGCTATAAAGCCAGAAGAGAAAATAAATTGTTTATGGTATTCAGCCTGTTGATTACTTCCTAGCCAGATGAAGCGAACAGGTTTGGTTTCCAACAGAAAAGTCAAAAGCTCGCAAAGATCTGGTCCTTATTATTGAAATGCAACTCTTATCGTCGAATGCAGCATAACATAAGATGTTTTAAAACTGTTGCATTCAAAGTGCTCGAACTTGTTTCTTGAGATATAACCACAGATAATCTCTCTCTCTCTCTCTCTCTCTCTCTCTCTCTCTCTCTCTCTCTCTCTCTCTCTCTCTCTCTCTATATATATATATATATATATATATATATATATATATATATATATATATATATATATATATATATATATATAAAGAATACAAATCATATGGCGAATAACAACCCTCTCAAGCGTACTGGATCCACCAAGGGATCACGTTTGTCAGGGATTAATTAAAATAGATGCAATAAACTGACGACGAACAGTACGAAACTAGTAACTAACTAGCCTAAGCGCTTTCGACTCTTAATGAGTCTTTTTCAAAGGCAAATACAAAACATAGTTACGACAAACAAATAAACACAAAAACGTTGCGTTTGTAAACCTCTACATTTCTATCTTCACATGTGCTAAAACTATAAATACAACCAGCTTGTATAGACTAGTTGCGGAAACTGAAAACGTTGTATAATTCCCTAAAAGTCTACAAGCCAAAGCGACATCTATTTTTACTTTGTGTACATATGTAACGCAGATTATATCCCGGATATTTGGTTCTATACCGGTTATTCTTATAGTAAAAATTGAAGGATAAGAAGATTTAGAAAATGTTAAATTCTACTAGTGCATAGTTTTCATTTTCTAGTCTTCTTGGTTTAGACCGCTTGGTTTCAATGTTCTAAGGCGGCGTATCCAGTATGATTCCTTTTCCTTCCTGGTTTCGGAACTCCAGCTGTGGTTGTTGGCAATAGCGATAAGTATTATATCACTGAAAGTGTGGCAAGGGGAGGAGAAAGAACACTTCTCCTCCCCTGGCCACACTTTCAGTGATATAATACTTATCGCTATTGCCAACAACCACAGCTGGAGTTCCGAAACCAGGAAGGAAAAGGAATCATACTGGATACGCCGCCTTAGAACATTGAAACTAAGCGGTCTAAACCAAGAAGACTAGAAAATGAAAACTATGCACTAGTAGAATTTAACATTTTCTAAATCTTCTTATCCTTCAATTTTTACTATAAGAATAACTGGTATAGAACCAAATATCCGGGATATAATCTGCGTTACATATGTACACAAAGTAAAAATAGATGTCGCTTTGGCTTGTAGACTTTTAGGGAATTATACAACGTTTTCAGTTTCCGCAACTAGTCTATACAAGCTGGTTGTATTTATAGTTTTAGCACATGTGAAGATAGAAATGTAGAGGTTTACAAACGCAACGTTTTTGTGTTTATTTGTTTGTCGTAACTATGTTTTGTATTTGCCTTTGAAAAAGACTCATTAAGAGTCGAAAGCGCTTAGGCTAGTTAGTTACTAGTTTCGTACTGTTCGTCGTCAGTTTATTGCATCTATATATATATATATATATATATATATATATATATATATATATATATATATATATATATATATATATATATATATATATATATACACACATATTTATATATATATATATATATATATATATATATATATATACACACACACACACACACACATATATATATATATATATATATATATATATATATATATATATATATATATATATATATATATATATATATAAATATATATATACACACACACACACATATATATATATATATATATATATATATATATATATATATATATATATGTGCATATATATATATATATATATATATATATATATATATGCTTATCTGTGTAAGTAAGGAAATTCTCAGACAACATCAATTAGATAAATAGATACAACCGTATGTAAAGTTTTTTTGTGATTACAAAATATAACACAAGTATAATACAACATGCAACAAAATAAATAAAATTGCAACGATTTTATTTTTCATTTGATAGAAACTTGTACACAGAGGCAGCCCAAAGCAAGTCTCTTTTGAAACAACAGTTGGCTGAATGCAGGGGTAAGATCGCAGAGTACAGAGAAAAACTTGCCGTCATGGAAACTAAATTGCCGGGAGTCTTAACGTGCTCGTGAGTAAAACACCTCATCTTCAACTAAAATAAGCTGCGTTTTAAGTAGAGTCAAATGATCGATTTACCAATCAGTCAATGAATGTACATGTATTCAAATGTAATTATTGAAGTCCCAATGGTTACACTTCTCTATTTAAAATACTATTGCAACTGAAACTATTAACGATAATTAAATGATGTTGCATTTAATAGCAATGATGGTGCCACATTTAGTGCAATACCTGAAATAATCACAAGAAATTACTTTATAACATGAACAGTAACAATTATTATTGCTACTACTACTACTACTACTACTACTGCTTCTGCTGCTACTGGTAACAATAACATTATGTATCATACTACAATACCGCTGGATTACTTACGCACCTAATACCAGATTTTTAATCTTTTTTCTACAAATTTTGTTATGCTGATAGTGCAAGAACCAACGAAAGAGAGAGGGAGTTGTTACAACACAAGATTGGTGTCCTTGAAAAAGAACTTCTAGAAGTGAGACGAGATAGGTATTTGATGTAATACTTACTAAAAAGCTAATGCAGATTGAAACAACGTATGTGTGAATAGATGTCATAAATCTTTTGAAGCAAACCATATCTAATACAAAGTCCAAGACGGTGGTAAAAATTGATTGTAATGAGTAGAAAAGTTTTTGAAAAGAAAAAACAAAATTCGGTAATAAAATCATATGAAATTGGTGGTTGTATCCAGTAGTTTCTTTTAAACGCTTTGAAAAAAAGCAAAAAGATGGTTTTAAAGACGAAAATCATTTACTTACACTACAGCCTTTCTTGACCGTATCAAAGATGTATACCGCTCGACAAAATCAAAGAAAAAAATGTATACATAGAAGATCAAAATTGCCCAACCTTTATTTATATATGCGGTGTGAAATTCGTTGTTATTATATAAAATATATTTGTCTTGCTATGTAAGACTAATGTTTTTAATTTGATGAAAAATGACATTTTGTCATCTAAAAACCAATACTTACCATGTTTTGTATGATCAAGGAAGGAGCTTGAGGAATTCCTGCGCTGGAAAAATTCAGAGCTAAGAGACATAAGGTAAGTACTTGTATGTATGCTACGGAAATTAAATATTTAAAACTAATTATACTTATTTTCATAGACAGACAGATAGATAGATAGATAGATAGATAGATAGATAGATAGATAGATAGATAGATAGATAGATAGATAGATAGATAGATAGATAGATAGATAGATAGACAGATAGATACGTGACGGACGGATGGATGGACTTATGGAAGGAAGGATGGATGCAGAACAACTTTACAATGCGATATGCATGTAAAATACATATGGAAGGCATCAACATTTCTTTGAATTTATGTAAAATTATTTTGCCTCTAAAAAATTGTTTTCTAAAAATTTATTTCGAATTAATATTCATTTATGTTATTTTTATTTCAATGTTTCAGTGATACCACCCACTTACTTCATAGGCAGATATATATTGCCAAGGCAACAGCCAAACTCAACCAATCAGAGGCAGACAGGATGTCACCTCGCTCAGAGGTCGCTCCAGATTTGTAAGCACAATACTTCTTTTAAGGTTTTTGGTCCACGCACCAGGTAATCGGATCATAATGACCTCAGATCTGCACACCATCAGCTATACATTGTAATTAGTTTTAAATGCTATTAGTATTTAGAATACGTCCTGATAATTGTAAATATTATTTTAGCTGTCGCTAACACAAGAGATTTCTTTCTCTAGAGAACATGCGTATGATTTCTCACCATAGTGGTTATCTGTTCAAGCCATTGTGGTCATTGGTGCTGCTTGTAAGTAACGTTAACATTGCAACTGCGTCTTAAAGCAATCAATTCAAAACTGAATGTCACTGCTTTTGGTGAAATTTAAAAACAAACAAACAAAAAAAACCCCAACAAAAAACAGAAAGCATATGATCTAATCACCGAAGTGGCAATGCAATATCCTTTTTTAACGTTGAGAAGGATTTGTAATCATCTAATTATTTATAAGATGCTTAAGAAGGAACATCAGCAGCAGCGACGACAACAACAACGACAACAATACCTACTATAGAACATTGTCAGCAGCACAGCCTACGTTAATATAATCTCTTTATAATATTCTAAGTTGATATTACATAATTGATAGAACTATATTTTCAGGGTCTTTCAAGATTTGAAACTTTGAAAAGAAATCGATATACCTATTATTTTTGTTTCCATCACAATTCCTTACCCTATACTTCTCAGAAATGTTTAGTTTTACTTGAAATGACCCTGAATTCACTGCACTTACATTGTAATATTTAGTCAGTTTCCTCAGTAATGACGCCATTGAACAGTAAATGGAGTCTCAGTCAAGTGTGGAAATGCAGTCAATAATTTACGACAGTGAATCTCCCCATTGCCATTTATGGCGAATTTGGGGAATTCGGTTGGAGTGAATGTGTGCCACGGAATCAGATGTTTTAATATACACATGCTAGTATGCAAAGAACATTTATAATTTGCATTTTGAAGACTGTCGTCTTATTTGACCTTTATACTACGAAGACTTAGATTCAGATTTAAAAAAGGTATTGCGTACATTCAAAAAATATTTAAATCAATGACTTTTAAGACTAACGATTTTTTTCGTATCAATTCTTGTTACGACAAGCAGCATTACATACTGCATTAGCAGCAGTACACGGCGACAACTGAAAATAACAATTAAGTGTAAAAGCTAACAAACGAACAAACAGGCATTGGCATTAACAGTACAGTAGAAAGATGATCAATCAATCAAACAATCAATCAATCAATCAATCAATCAATCAATCAATCAATCAATCCATCAATCAACCGATAATAATAATAATAATAATAATAATAATAATAATAATAATAATAATAATAATAATAATAATAATAAAAATTAGTTCAGTAAGAATGATAATGAAGATGATGATAATGATGATGACGATGATGACGACGATGTCGATGATGATGGTGATGACTACACTAATTTTTAGTCATCCGGTAATATTTATGATGTTACTATAATGGTATGCTAAACTACTTACTAATTAGCCTATCTGGTACGGACCTTTCAGTCAGTGGCATGTGCATTGACTTAGACAGACGAAGTTGGCTTGATTCCCGACCGCAGTGACAATTATAATTAGCTTCCCCTCCAATTACATCGCAACTAGATACTACTATATTTCAACTACACGTGTTGAAGTTTACTGGTTGTTTTCGTTCTAATATCATGAATTTGGATACTGGTAAATAAAACGGATAGAAGGAGCAAACATATTGATTTATGAAATATTTTGGTCACCTTATATCATTCCTATAACATTTAATGATACATGTAATGAAACAATTTTTGACGAATAACTCTTTCTTACTTTCAATAGGTAAAAATCATTCAGACCAGCAGATGACACATTGAACATAAGTGAGCCATAATGGGAGTAATGCGTTCTTGTTGAACAAGTTATCTTGTATAACAGGTGGAGCTGAAGCGTCGTGAAAACTGTTCTAATTCAATGCGAACATCATCTCCAGTATATAATTGTTATTACATCCATTTATTTTGTATATTCTCTGCATTAAAGGACACGAATATGTAGAATTTAAGTTAAAATATTTGTAGGTAAATATAATAATATTTTATTGCATTAAAGTCGCACCTGTTAAAATTACTACCAAGTTTGGTTTGACTCTGCTCATTGCAACGTTTGTCCCCCAAAATGACATGAGCGGAAACATAATGGCAACATAAATTCGTCTGCGCGAGCAGCAATTAGCAGCAAAAACAACAAAAGCACCGACAACAAGTCTAAGTCTGCAACTTTTCAGTTGCTGTTCGAGCCTTGATTCCGAATTATGCAAAATACTCTTTTCTTGTACATTTGATGAGGTTGGATTTTGTTAAAAATATTTTGAATACTAATAATCTTGTGTGCATGGTTGTCTTGTTTGGCATAAAGGTTTTTGGTTGACCCATGATTGCGATCCAGGTTCAAGGCGTTTGCTTGTAGTCATGGTTGTCTGGTGCATGTTCAAACTTTTTCTTGTATTAATGGTTGTGATGCAGGTACAAGGCTTTGAAATTCATTAGTGGTTTTCATCCAGCTTCAGAGATTTTGATTGTATACATGTCCGTGATCCACCTCTATGTTTTTTGTATTATATTCCTGGTTGTCTGACCCAGCTTTAAGGTCTTTAAATGTACTCATGTGTTACGACTCTATGGTATTAAAAACGTAACGGAATAAACAAATTCAACAAATATAGTAAAAGAAAATATATTTGCATATATTACAAAGTGGAAATTTAAAAATAACTACAGTTCCGTGAATTAAATCTAATATAATTTGAAAAGTTCTATCAAAAGACTCAGAAATGTAATGTTCTGAACGAATTAATTCAAGTATTGAGAAGCTAATTTTCGAAAACATTAACTGAAATGAGTATTATATATTTTTGAAAGTTACACATGCACGTCGTCATTATAGATAATGATCATTGTGGAAGACATTGGTCAGATTGTGCATGATACTGAGATGCTGCTGATTATGTCCCAGGTGAGTTCATCGGCTGATTATGGCCCAGGTAAATACATCAGCTGATTATGGCCCAGGTAAGTTCATCAGCTGATAATGGCCCAGATGAGTACATCGATTGGCTTACGACGAAAATTCAAATAATGTACATAACAAACACGTATCCATAGAGATTTCCATTTTCTATCCCTATAACATTGCCTTTTTTGTTTTGTCCCAATGGAGGCCAAATGATCAACACGATTGTTTATCCAACAGTTACTCTTGTCATTTTCCCTTTTCTCCGTTCTTTCGACATCCTTTTGGCACATACGTGTCTACTCTACGTCTACACACATTGATGTGGCTTCTTAAAACGATGCCTCAGATATGTTTTCAATATGAGCAATATCAACATTCATTTACAAGAGTTAATTTGGATCTTATGGTGGCAGACAACTGTATATGTGTGCATTCGCTAAGGAATGGCGCATATTATCTATTCTTGAGGGTCCGTACGTGGTTACCTTCGATTATATTAAAATCATTTTTTCTTATTAATGCAAATGTACAGAATATATATGTAAAAATTATTATCAGATGACGCAACTGTATGTAAGTAAAGCATTAGTAGGTTTAAGGAAGAAGACAGACTGGTTGATTAAATTTGATAGGTATTAACAATGTTTGTGTTGTGCAGGAACTGCACTAGATAGCTTCCGTAAGAAACTCACGTTTGATCTGATATTAATAATACACTACACTCAGTACACATCGTTTTTTAAGAAACATTGGGTATGCCGGACTAAGAGTTTAAATTTGTTTTGAATGATATTAAACTTTTAGCTTTGTGCATAAAAGGAAAACTCTTGGTAGGAATTCAGGATGTGTGACTGCATTGCCAATATATAACGAGCTTTACGGAAATAGAATTAATTTGATTTCTCAGAAATAAGAGGGGAAAATAAACCCATATATCAAAAAGCTGCATTGATTCTTGTGGGAGATTGTATTGCTCCTATGAAAGATGTTCTAGATAATACTTTGGAAGATATTATAAATGCCGATGACATATATGATGTCAGATAATACTAAAGAGAGTGACACACGCAACAATTTTGCTCTGGATTTTGTAGAAATTGCAAAATGTTTAATACACATGTACTCAAGGGTAGGCTTTTCAAGGATAAGGATTGGAATGTTGACATGTAAATAATGGCTTCAGCATAGTGGACAATATTGTAACATCTACAGAGTTGTTTCCCTTCATATCTAACGTATTGGTGAGAGACAAATCGTCCCATATTCTGATTTACTTTGGTCTGAAAAATTAAATCATTGTAGTCAAATTGATCAGATTACAGGTGATTATGTATATAAAAAAATGTGTCAGTGAGGGTGACGTGATCGCTAGCCTTGAGAACGATTACGACGATAATGAATTTTGTATTGAATGACACAAATACGGATTTTGTTTCAACTTTTTTTTAGCAGAAATTTATTGAACGTGTTCAAAATATAACCGAGGTACTGCATTTAAACATCAACGAGTGTGTGAAAAGCCTGGGTTTTTATATCAGGAAGTATGTGTGAAAATACAGACACCTGTGTTCCCAGTTTTACCGCAGAGGTAAAAACAATCAATGTGGGGTCAAGACTGCTAAACATCAGAGATTTCAAATATTAAGACAATATAGATTTGCAAACAAAATTATGAATCTAAATGCATGCCTGAACAGCATCAACTCGTTATAAAGATCGTGTTAATTAAGAAAGTCATTATACAAAAAATCAACGAGATTTAAATTTGTTCAATCAAGAAGTGACGCTGCAGATTATGGAAACCGTTAAGGGGAAAATAATACAACAATGTAAGTGAATATAAAGTAATAAATAATGGTTGGTTTGATTATCTTCGTTTCTTATTAATGTCTAACAGAGATGAAACTATGAATGACGAGGATGGTTCTGCAAAGATTGAGAAGGACAAATTTCAATTTAATCAACCAATTACAAACCAAGAAATCGGCGAATGTGGATATGTGAGGAAGCTTGCCAGTAGCTTATCGTGAGTCGGTGGTTCTTTCATCGGATTTCCCGGTTTCATCCTCTAACATTTATACTGGCCGCCATGTATAGCCTGTCACGGTCTACCTAGGTGGACGGATGTTTATCCAACTGACACTAATCCGGTGTTTGATCTGTGGACAAACGTCGCGAGCAAGAAGCCAAGCCAGACGTAGTCGCCAAAAAGGTTTTTGTGCAGAACATGGCATCGTAAATTACACCTGAGTGCTAATCCTTTAAAAGGACATCAAAAGAGCCATTTGTAATAAAATGGTAGGCAACTTATATTGACAGTTCCGCTGATTTACAACTTGGGAATGGTTAGTCCACCGCATCCAATCAGAATTAAGCTAGTGGGTGGGCATACCTCTTAGTTTCGAGGATATCAAACTGACTCCATCCCGGAATTATTTAGTAGACCGAGGCAGATTACTAGGTGATTGAACGATTAGGGCTACTCCGAGAGACGCACTCGTAAATTTGGCGTGAATCGCAGGAAAAGAGATTGTGAACAAAGAAAGCTTCAAGAAGGTAGATATTCGTTTGATTTTGACTCACACATTGCAACGCCGTAACTGTAAGTACTAATATTAGGTTTACGCAATTACTAATATTATTGTTAGAATGAATAATTACTTTGTAGAGTTCCATTTGTTTACTTATTTGAGATTTGTATTGGAGTTAGGAAATGATTGATGTAAGCAAGATTATGAATGTATGTTTGAATATGCTCAGAGCATAGATAGCTGCATATTTATATATTTGTGTGATTTGTGATGCAAAATATATGTGTTGGTTATTATTTACTGATGTGAATCAATTATCGTTGCCTGTATACTAGTAATTGATATCGTGCTTTATGATGTGTTATTTTGTTATGATTTTACATTTTGTTTACCATTCATGAATGTATGAGTATTTCGGTGGGAATGGATGCGTGACCCATGAAATTAGATAGCCTTATCTGATGATAAGTTATCTGGGTAGTGTGAGTTTATGTGCCAAGTAAAATAGTACACCCTTCTTGTGTTTTATAGGAAGCTTTCCGGGTGGGACAACTTCAGTTAGAAGGACAGTCCCGAGAGTCTGAGAGAGAAGGCTGAAGTAAGACTGTCGGTACAGTCAGGGTTGACGGATTGGAGTCGACGGTTCGACGAGGAAGTCGACGGAAAGGGAAGTGGAGGTGGAGAGGAAATTCGAAAGAGCAAAGGAGGAGTAGAAGTGGAGAGGAAATTCGGAGTAAAGGAGGAGTGCAGGAGAAATTTAGAGAGACAGATGAGTAGAACCAAGGACAGGGCGAAATTCTCACACTGATTCAGATGATGAAATAGGCACAAAAGGGTCGAGCGATTGGGAAGCTCGCATGTTGAAATTTTATTATTAATTACATTGTTTTTTTTAATTTCAACAATTTGTACTTTTGTATTTAACTGTTTAATTTCACCCTTTAGTACTTTTGTATTTAACTGTCGGCATTGCTGACTGGGGGCTCAGAACCATATTCACCTACTTAACTTTTGAACCATAATCGAGCCTGGGTGGGTGCCATACCTAAATAAATATCGGAAACACCCCATTTTCATATAACCAAAATCATACACGGTTATAAAAATAATTAATTAAACTCCATAACACTCTAGGATATAACTAAAACCCTATCTTAACATAGCCTATAGTGTGCTGAACAATGGCGTGAAGTCATAGAACAACAACAACGACAACAACAACAAACCAAGAAATAATTTATAACGTTTGCTTTGAAAACATAAAGTCTAGGTCCCGACAAGTTTCACCTCATTTGTTACCAGCTGAAGTTACCATGCAGTGTTTCATTTCGTAATATGCTCTTCAATGTGATCTTTAAAAAGGGATATCTTCCTAAAGAATTGTCCAAAAGTATAATGTACCTGATATTTAAGAATGGAATATGAATGACCAGAGCAATTGCAGAGGAAATTCTCTAATAAATACACGTCTATTTTGAAGCAACGGTCGTATAGATGAGCAAAAGAAATAATCTATTAGTCGCATGCTGTCTTTATAAAACACTACAGTACGTGGGAGAACATATTCAGTTTGCATGCAGTCGTTCAGAAGTATAAACGCAGATCTGGTTTTACTGCTTTTTATTGAATTTTCTATGCTTATGATCGTGTACAACATCATAAACTACGGTTTACACAGGTACAGAAAATATTATTGGAAATATAAAAGTATAATAAAATAACAATAAACAAGCATTATTGTTTGAAATCCTATATACGATCACCAAACTTACAAAACATATTTTAATTGCAGTCAGAGAACAAGACAATAGTGAAGTTTTAAGCCCAATTCGTTTTTGTCTTTTTTATCATTTAGTTCAAACGTTACGAACTAAGTTTTGTTTGAATATTTCCATCACAGAGATAATACCATACGGACGGACGGACACATAAACGCCAGAACTTTTTGAGGGACCTAGTTATCAAAATGTATGCAGAAAAATGCGAATATTGCAATCTCGTCTCCTAATGTTTTGCAAATTTCTGGGTACCGTCTCATTAATTATATTTACCGGTAAAGCCATCTTCAATTAAATATTGTTCTGTTTAATCAAAAGTTGTAAGGGAAGCTTGTTAATTTATTTTGTAGTGCGTCGGACTCATAATACATAAAGGATGGTTCGATAGGTACCAGTGTCAACCTAGATCGGCTGTCAGGTGTGACTTTGGGACCGTCACTTAGCTCACATTTCTTTGGCATCATATATCAGACAGTATGTTAAGAGTGCCCTTCGAACAAACCAAACAGACCGGAGTTGTATTAGATGTTCTACTGTTTTGCATTTTACTATATTCGTGCGAGGAAGAAGAAGAAAATGGTCAAGGACAACCTGCTCAGGATTTTCAACAAGGGACATCAAAATTCTACATTTAATTCTTTCGAATACTTCCCATAATTCATTTTGGGTTTTTTTGTATGTATGCATGTATGGTAGCTATGATATTTTGCGCCCGGGGACGAACTATAAAATTGGCGCCTCAGCCCCTTCCCCGTTTAATCACATTTTTCTAATTTACTTATTATAATGTAACGTTGTAAGCCTCATTTTGGCGCCCTGTACCTTGGCGCCCGGGAACATATGTACCACCTTGCCCCATCCTAGCTACGTCTCTAGTATGTATGTATGCATCTATCTATCTATCATCTATCTATCTATCTATCTATCTATCTATCTATCTATCTATCTATATATATATATATATATATATATATATATATATATATATATATATATATATATATATATATAGTTTAATACAAACAATACTATCATACAGGTTAGAGAAATTAAATTCGTACTCTACGGAGTTTCGAACCCATGTCCGCGAGTAAATGGCACCCATCGCCTTCCCTGCACGCACCAACCCATATACCGTCACGACTAAGCACGCATCACAATCAAATACAAAGGAAACCTTTACACGACTCTAGGGTTCTCAAAACATCTAATCAGCATCACATTTCCACAGCGGTGTACGAAGAAACCATGGAAACTGTCAAGGTTTGTAATAAAGTAAATTTAATATCTACTCAAAAACAATATAAAATAAATGTTCACATAGGGTTTATTAAGTTGTTAAATAAAACGATACAACTATTTTAGCATTATTTCAATCAGTTGGAAAATATGAAAATTTTAAGCTTCTTAGTAAATGTATGTACTGGTAACACTTGTCTACACGGAGTGTATATTATTCTGCCACCCGGAAGAAAATATGAATGATAAATCAAGTCACGTAGTGCATTGTCTGTCTTGTTGTTTGTTTGACCCTCTGTTTATATGTACAATCAGCACACTTGTATATCTGGTCGAGTCTATGGCATTATGCGCTGCCTGCCTTTAATCGCCTAAAATATAAAGATACAATTAGCCGAGACAACACCTCATGATATCGACTATAGTCGGAGCCTACTAACCCGTTGGTTTGTACCCCTCTGCCGATTTCAATAACGTAAACCTTTAATTTGATAAAAAGTGCAAAGAACTTAGTCAATTCATTCATTGATTTATATTTTCTGACTAGACTGTAAGTAGAATGGCCTTAACACCGTCATTTTATGCGTGTTTTATGCTTAACGGAACTTGTCAATATTATAGATGGATATGACTAAGACCCATTTCCAGTTCCTGGACAAGTCCATTTGCAGCAATGAGGTGCATTGCGCAACTAAAGGTGTACATTCATATGAGAAAAAAGATTGAGAAAAAATTGCTTTTTAAGTAAATTTAATAAGTGGTTTCATGAATATGTTCATGTGTGCAAAGGAATATAATTTCAAACTCAACGTTATGGTAATTTACGGAATTATCCGTCAGTTACCGAATAGGATGAACTACGTCATTATGCTGTTGGATAGAAATAAACTACCCCATAGTGAACGGAATATGGTGTCGTGTTAGTATGGAAAGTCCATTAATCATGTAAGATGCAAGGGAATACAAGTAGTATTGCCATTCTGATCACCGTCAGGTTAGAGATTATAAATCAATGACTCAGTTGACTTAGCTCTGTCAACTTTTATCACGGTAAACGTTTTACGTATTGAAATCGGTAGTGAGGTACACACCAACCGAATGTAGCATAGGACTATACTACGTAATCGCAGGCGTGTGATGTCTGTTTCAGACGATCAATACATGAACACAATATGGGTCAACACGCTGGTATACATGCCTACATAAGACGCTTTCAAAGGCAATTACTAAGAATGAGGTGGTTTTGCACCTGCACGTTTTAGTACAACTAAAGATCTATATCGTCTAGAACAGTATAGCCCTATTACATGTATACTCTATGTTGCGCAAAAATTACAAGCGTCTACGATTGTCGTGAAATGAAACTATCGATCGAAGATAAGCATGTATCTTTAAACACTTAGATGGGGCAATCCATTTTATGGTATAGATATCTGGTACACATATTATGTTGTTGTACTTAATCATTCGTTACATAGCCAGTATGTATGTTTACAAAATTTACATAACTAAAACTTCACAACTAGGTGGCTTTAAAATTACATTTCATCGGCTGATCAAGATTTGGTTCTGATGGGGGAAGGGTGTGATGACGGGTGCGATGAAACCGAAAGCTAAAAATACCACACATGTGTGTGACATATAATTAAAACATAAATGTTCATAGTTATTCCAAATTAACCTAGGCTATATTACAATCCAACCCTCGTAAGAAACAATAAATCCATGGATATGTTTTTGACTATATTACGTTTGCACCCGTTTAAGGTTGCTGTCATTGTGATATAGTTGTTACGCAGAGATAATATTTTTATACTTCGTACGTGAAGGAACTACGGGAAGGAAATAGAGCAGAGGTGTCCAACAGTTTCATGTGGCCATAGTACATTAATTTCATTATATTGTCTCTACATTTGTTTCTCAGAACTGAACTTTCCACTGTGTCACAATCAATACAAATCATATTTTATAATCTAAAATACCTTCAAAAATGACTTTACGGTTTAGTTCTTGTCAAGGGTTAACCTGCATTTTTTTGAGAGGCTGAATTGTAAACAAAACACCAGGCAAAGGAACACAGATTTCACTTCCGGATCATCACCATGACCTTATTACTCAATGTGCACTGTCGCCAAAATACACACAGACAACCACAACATAAGCTCACATGTTAAAGAATAAACAATTGCCTTTAAATCCTTACCAATAATGCCAAAAATCTACCTCTAGTATCACCATCAATTTCAGACAGGAAAAAGTGATCTAAAAATAGACTGGGACTACACTCGTGGGTACTGAACCCGATTTTATTAATTGTGTACTAATTCCTGTAAGGGTCAATGTTTTTGTCAAACTTTTATATTTGCATTTTTTGTGCATGCCACTACTATTTCAACTTCAAACATAAAGTCTTTCGAACTTTCCTTGCAAGCAAAAAACGTGACAGCTATCAAAAAGTGTGTAGTGCTGGTGTTCTATATGGTGCAATTTGAGATCCAATTGTTCTTAAGAAACCAAAACTAAATTTGCTATATCTTCCTTAATTATAGGAATTTTTCAATGCAGTAAAAACCTAATTGTAATACTTGATAAGTTCTGTCTGAAAATGTTCTTGAAATTCAAAAATATTGATCTATTAAATTTTAATGAAAATTTAAATAAATATATAAATTTTAAAAACTATTTATTTTACAAAAAATAAATTTTCATACAAGTTATGACATTCAGCTTGAAAAATTTAAGGAAGAAAAGTTGATTAATGAATGGTGTTTAAAACAAATGGTAGCTTAGGTCTGTACAACTGATAATATTAATCCCAGGGGTACTGAAGTATGATAGCTCACAATGATTTTGACAGCAAATTGCAACATACCTATCCAGATGCATATAGGTGTACATACTAAAGAAACAATGACAGGTGCTATGTTCCACATTTATTGTTTTAGGTACTTGGGCAGTTGTTTGTATAACTAATAGCCCACTCAAATTTAAAGTTTTGATGGGACCACTACCATGTTTTATAGCAAATATGGATTCCATTTTAATGCCGATAACTATAAAAGTCAATAATGCAATATAAAAATACAGTTTCAGGGAAGTTCCACCTTACTGAAAAATGATGTGAATCTCTGTCATAAAGATCTAAGCCATGTCTTTGAGATGCTGTATATCAGTGTACTGATATGAACTCATCTTGGTCACTTATAGCAGCAGACTGCACATGTCCTTATGAGACCTTGCTATCACCATTGGACTACTGGAGAGCTTCCAAAATGATACAACACTAATACTTTGTTCCAGATACCAGGCTAGACTTGAAAAGATATAACATGTTTCACTTAATTCTAAAAAAAAACAGAAAGATGTAGGCAAATGAAGTTAAAATGTGTTAGAAATGGTGATTTCAAAATAACATTCAGGTTGCAAATAGGGTTAAAAAAAAGGTAAACTTGATAGAGTTACACTCAAAGATGTGAAGCAATGGGCATGTATTAAAGTGATAAATGCATCCTAAAAATAGATGAAGTTTCTACAAGCATATTTAGCCATTTACAGGTTAAATAACTAATCAGGTAGAGTATGTATCATAAAGTTTAAGGCAATGTTGGAACGGTGAGGTTTGATGATCATTGGTGCAAACATTGATACATACCAGTATAGTGGAAAGTCCAAAGAAAATGTACCAAATTAAAATTTATTACTATATGCAATCCTATTCATGAAGGAAAAACAATTTTAGATATTGCGAGTGAATATAGCAAAATGTGGTCACAAAGATCAACTGTATGTACCAATAGATCCTATATCATCAACTAAATGTGCAATTTTCATCCCGAAAACTTGTAAACAAGGATGGATATTTGCATGTGTGGGACATATGCAATGTACTTGGTAACATCACATGTGCAGACATGATTCAAATAATCCGTTTGAATATTTTTAGTCTATTTTTAAGAGTCTTGGCTACCAAGTTATTAAGTTCAATGATTCAATGAATCAATGGAATCAGATATCAGCTGATGCTGCAATACCGCCCTCTGTCAAAGTACTAGATTGAAATGTGTTACCATACAGAGGCATATTCATAATGAAAATAACATCTTGGGATATTTTAAGTGCACACAGTCAAAACTGAGCCTTACAGATTCACTATAGGTACTATGTCAGCCTAACAATGTCAACTTTTGATTCCAAACATTACAAAATATATGAATATCTGTTCATGTCAGATATTTAATCATATTAGGATCAATTGTAGAAAGTTAAATTCAAATAATCTGTTTGAATATTACTTATATAATCTTTAAAAAGTCAGATAACGAATATTATTAGTCATTAATAATGCATAAAGCAAAATGGATCATGAGAATTCTCACAATATCATCTGGGCCACAATGCCGCAGAACATCTTAAAGAAACTAAACAATAAAATGAAATGCATTCTGTGTTCAACTTACATCATTTTGTTGTTTTCTTACATGCAATGGTAAATATACCTGGGTAAAGTATATTTTACCCCCTCTGACCTGTATTTCATTCTCTGACAGCTTAATATGATTTTGTGGAGAACTTAAACAGGTTCTAGTATAAAGTCTTCATCTCTGTCCTCTCTCTAAATACCCTATAACTATGTTTATAAACAATTACTGATAGCCATACAAGCAGATATGTGTTACTCAGGAAGTTACCCCATCATAAACACATAAATTAACTGTTTGGACCCCAGATAAATAGTTTCAATGATCTAAAGGTACAAAGCAAAGTAGAATTTTGTCTTCATGTATTTTAAATGAGGGTCTCATTTTGACTAATAAAGATATTTTCTCTGATCAAATTTGACAAATATCCATCATTTGAGCTTGTATATGATGTAGGACTATATATATGCTGATATATTTTCATATCATTCCAAATAAATATTATATATGTGTATACTTGGTGGAAAAAAATTATTTTTTAACTGTTTTTTAAATTTCATTTAAATTTTTAAAATTAAAATTATTTTTTATTTTTAATTTCATTTTTATATTTGCAAGTCAATATACATAACCTATTAAAATATCATATGTATGTCATTAATAATAAAAATTTTATATCAGTTTCAAGTTTTTACTGACAGGCCATAGTAAACAAATAATTTCACTATATTGTCTCTACATTTTTTCCTCAGAACTGAACTTTCCACTGTGTCACAATCAATACAAATCATATGTTATTCTAAATTACCTTCAAAGATGACTTTACGGTTTAGTTCATGTCAAGGGTTGACCTGCATTTTTTTGAAAGGCTGAATTGTAAACAAAACACCAGGCAACGGAACACAAATTTCACTTCCGGATCATCACCATGACCTTATTACTCAATGTGCACTGTCGCCGAAATACACAAAGACAACCACACCATAAGCTCACATGTTAAAGAATAAACAATTGCATTTAAATCCTTACCAAGAATGCCAAAATCTGACTCTAGTATCACCACAAAACTTTGACAGGAAAAACTGATCTAAAAATAGACTGGGACTACATTCGTGGGTGATGAACCAGATTTTATTAATTGTGTACAGATTCCATGTGCGGGTCCACATTATTAATAGCTGAAAAGTTGGTCTATGCTTTCCACTACCAATTGCCCAAGGATGATAGGTTGGAGGCTCGGGTTCTGGATCACGGGCAGTATGTTTGGACAAGCCTAGGATAAAGGTACAGATATCAATATATGTTTTTTGTTATCACTGTGTGGGTGTGAAATATAGAATGATTATAAACACACCCACACCCACATACATTATATATATATATATATATATATATATATATATATATATATATATATATATATATATATATATATATATATATATATATATATATATATATATATGTGTGTGTGTGTATTCTTACTGATAGCTCCAGATAATAGTTATATTAAATATCTAAGTATTCAGTTGAGTAAGGCAACACTATTTCATGGACACATTGAACAATTGTAATCAGTGGCGTAAATGTTATGGTTGAGTTACAGTCGTGCTGTGGGATTGGTTTTCGTGCAGGCCA
Source organism: Potamilus streckersoni (assembly GCA_016746295.1). Taxonomy (NCBI): domain Eukaryota; kingdom Metazoa; phylum Mollusca; class Bivalvia; order Unionida; family Unionidae; genus Potamilus; species Potamilus streckersoni. The sequence continues at coordinate 1,049,704 of JAEAOA010000619.1, forward strand.
GGTCCAACCAGATCAGGTCTAAAATTACATTAATGGGCGGGGTGGGGGAATACATAAGGTTTGCTGTAAGGTCCACGGTGCGATAGTTACGCCAATGATTGTAATACACTGTCTATGTCGTATACACCTGTTCAATTGTAAATACGCTATTTCATATTCACCTGTCCTGTTGTAACACACTGCCGATTTCAATTAAACTGACCAGTTGTTAAACAATTGAATTATATTACAAGGTTCAATATTACTAGCTGTAACAAGAGACTAAAACAAAGCGTCAGTCCATTATATGTAGTCACATAAAAACTCTAAGAAAACTTTGCTTAACCTTCTGTAAACAGATCAGGATGATGACCTATTGACATAGAGCAAATATAACATTAACAAAACATGCAAAAAAAAATTGTTCCGTTATGATTAAAACCTAGTGACAAATAAAATATAACATCAAATAGAATTGAAACATAATTTGTTCAATTAGGATTATCTTATAAATTAAACTATCATTTTATTAGAGCTGATTTGTTCAGTGATTTTTTTCATATAATATGCCTCGTTCGAACACATCTTTTAAGTTACAAATAGGCACGAAACTTATGTAAGCTCAGTGATTCATAAATATAGGGTGCGGCGTAATGATTGAATGGAGCTTATCTTTTCAATTGCACATTAGTGACCGAATTACACAGATCCTTTCGAATCTGACACGGTACTTGTATGTATGTATGTATGTATGTATATATGTATGTATGTATGTATGTATGTATGTATGTATGTATGTATGTATGTATGTATGTATGTATGTATGTATGTATGTATGTATGTATGTATGTATGTATGTATGTATGTATGTATGTATGTATGTGTGTGTGTGTGTGTTTGTGTTTGTGTGTGAGTGTGTGTGTTGCCATTTCTAGTATTTTCTGACAAATCCTACGAGATATATTATTCACACAAGACATGATCAATGAGTGTAAACTTACTGTGAATCAGATATTTCGGTTAAAATTCTATGGCAAGACTAATAATGCCACCATTCATTATTGCTGCTAATTTCAAACCTGATAAATGCACCTGATTTATAATCAATTCTAAGAAAAAAATTTAAGTAAGCTCTTCCGATAGTAACAACTGCTAACACTACTGCCACAACAATTCGGATAATAATGATACTACTATTATTATATATCATGCATGAAACATAACATGGCTTTTAAAATGTTGGTATAAAGCATTTTGATATACCAATATTATTGGTATGTCAAATTGTGATCCGCTCATGGAGCAATAATTCGTAGGTATAAAGATTCTTGAAACTGGGTGTTGCCAATTCTAGGCCTATAGATCAATGACTAATTTCCACTCACTAATCATTAGCAAAGCATGCAAATAAACACTAAAAGTTTTACTATTACCCGTTTTCTAATGAATTTAACATGGCAAACAGTTTCATAGCAATCCTTTCTGCTTTCGGTCCCCCATCTCGGCTCAGGTATTGAGATAAAATAAGCAGAGAGAGAGAGAGAGAGAGAGAGAGAGAGAGAGAGAGAGAGAGAGAGAGAGAGAGAGAGAGAGAGAGAGAGAGAGAGAGAGAGAGAGAGAGAGAGAGAGAGAGAGAGAGAGAGAGAGAGAGAGAGAGAGAGAGAGAGATTTTCACTATACTAGATACTTAAAGATATAACTTCCTGCATGTCTGACTGGGTTCGTAGAAAGCCTCGTTTCTAATGCAGTCGTCAAGGAAGTAAATTAATGCGTCCCGTTCATCTTGTTTCAAACGAAAAACCCCACGTTACTTTAAAATGCAGTATATATCCTTTAACCGTTGAAGAGGACCCACTCATTATGATACAAAGCTAAAATTCTGAAACAACAACAACGACTACTTGACCAGAAACAGTCATTTGAAACGGTAAGTAACTACGCTATACTGCTGTAGAAATGTTATAATTTTGACAACTGATATTGTAATTAACCTGAGTTACCGACCTTAAAGCAAATTAGCCAAGTAGTAAGACCGTAACGAGTTTATTAACTAAGCTTCGCATCACTTTAACGATAATGAGAAAGAGTGATTCTACTCATACATATTTATTTTATGTGTTCCGGTCATATTCTCGTATAAAATAGCAAACGAGAGGATTCTCTACTTGTGCTACTAATACTTTCTGTACCTATGAATACTTCCCTTATTGTCACACTAATAAATACAAGTGGCTGCTATAATCTATGTGAACGAGATTTAACTTTATCAGTACTTTGCAATTGTTATAAAATTAAAAAATCAAACATATTGCTTCGCAAATATTGCGTACATAGTTAACACCGTTTCTACACTAGTATCTAGGTTAAAACTTAAATGCACCGTACTTCATTTGTTTATTTATGCACTGTTTGACACCATTTGCGTAAAAAATGGCTATCAAGTGAACATGCGAGGTAGAAGTCTGACAAAGCAATCACACAGTAATTGTATTAAAGATATACACAAGTGGAACAGGCAGCAGTAAAATAAAAACGGGGTGGGGGTGGGGCTCATAATTTAAAACATTTGGATGGTGCGTTCACAGCTGAGACCCCCCCAAAAAACAGTATTGGTTCGCAAAACAATTATTCTTTTGTCACAAAGCGTCTTAAAATCGGTTAGCAAATAATCAGATAATATTATAATGCATAATTAAGACCGAGTACATTAATCTTCTTTGCCAGATAAATTTCATATATACTTGCAAAGGTGCGTGTGTGAAATGAAGTTTGGGAAAAATGCAATTTTATGCTTGTGTTAATTTCACATAAATTTGATCACACTTAATAATAATGATAACATATTGCTCGCATAGATTTTGAAAAATCACTGAACTGCCAAACCACAAAACATATGTGTTTTTACAGTTTCCGAAATGTAAGTTGACTGGTGTTTTGTTTTAGTTACACTTTGTTGGCCAATAAAATGGAATGTATTACTAGATACATACAACGCTTCAAGCTATGTACCGGGTGATAATGCATGTTCAAACTTACCTCACTTACTCAATTCACTTATACAATTTAGATGAGTTTCCAAGGCAACAACTGATAAATTAGTGTAATTTAATCTAGTTATAAAGCATGTCCACAAACATTATTTTTCTGTTTTTGTTTTGTGTTTCTGACCAGTAAAGGAGCAAAGTCCATTTTGAAGCATAATATGGAAGAAACAAGTTTCTTAATGAGACTGCCATGGTAAATAACGTTTAAAGATAAGGTCTATCACAAAGTCATCGTTTGCTAAAGAGCTGGACATGTAGTGGAACAATGGTTCGCAAGTAATTGCATGCCCAAGTTAGAGAATTTGTTTGTAAAAATGTACACACAAACTTATATGATACAAGCGAATTTTCGTAGCCTGAAAGCAGACCTCATTTACAAAAATGCTATGGATTCCTTTATTCCTTTGATTGTGTGATTTGCTTTCAACGTTTGAGTAAGCCATACTGATAATTTTTCTGGAAGTCATTTAAGCATCACAAATAGTGTTTTTATTTAAATAAGTTACCATTGGCTATGTTCACATGATGATAGTCAAGAAATACCGACGATTCATATACCACTAAGCCTATATGTTTGATTCGATGTTTAATTTTTCTATTAACCTTTACTCTAGTCTTTTATGGCCTTCTATCTGCAGCAGGTGCCATTTTTGTATTCATATTTGAGGTGAAAATGATCCTTTGAAGCCGAATGAATCTTGTATGTCGATTGTTTGCTGCAATCATGAGTAAAGCATCGTCCGTCTATTTTTTAGCAAGCTAGGACAGATTCATGCTATTTATCATGGATTAAAGAAGAAAAATGCATATCCGGTGAATAATACGGTGCTGATTGCAGCTTGTGAGATAAACAATGTGTAGCTAGTAGTATTGCTTTCATGGTCACTAACATCAGTATCTCTTTGTCGCTAATGCTACTACTTCTGCTACTAGTGAAAACGATATCATGCTGAAGTTAACATGCTTAGACTCAATAAAGGCTACACCATTTGCTGCATATGGAATTATATATTTAGTGAATATTAACAATATTGTGTCGGTAGATATTTTACTCTAAATATCACCACTACATACGCGTATGAGAAATGAAAAAAATTGTATAATATATTATTGTATTACATAAAGGAATTTGAAACTCTCTGAATATTTTATATCTTTGAAAAGCTCTGAATATTTTTATAGCAATTTTCTTTCTTAAACCAGTCAATAAAAATAACACTAATCAACAGAAAAATAGTGTAATATAAACTGATTTACAGGTGTATGTCAAGTACTCCAGAAGCTAATATTTGTAACTTATGTCAATGACAATGACCTAAAAATGTAGATCATATTGTTGGATTATGTATAACTTATGCTGAGGCCGATACGAAACTAAAATACAGCCATAATTTTTTTTTTCTCTCTCTCTCTCTCTCTCTCTCTCTCTCTCTCTCTCTCTCTCTCTCTCTCTCTCTCTCTCTCTCTCTCTCTCTCTCTCTTATCTTACAATGTGGAGGTGGTTTCAGCCTTTAAAATATTATCGTATACCCATGAAAGATGACATTTTCTGGAATACAGCTGTCTGTGATTGATGAACGGGACGTTGCTGTTGCGAAAAGAGCATATGACGGAGATGAAAAGAACACAGTGGACGAAAAGTTTATGATCATGGGTTGTTGCTGACTGTTGATCAAACAAACTCGAGTTTACATCGCCAATTGTTACTTTCCGTGCATAACAACAGCAACCAAAAGCGCTTGAAACGAATTCTGTCTATCCCATTAGATTTCAATAATCTTGTGTAAAGAAACTCACATACACATGTTAAAAATTAAGATAGCTGATTATTAAAGTGAACATTTGGCATCATTTAGATCTGCAAATTAAATCATTTTGAAACGTGTTTTTTCAGATGATATTGTGTAGATGTGTATGTTACCAAGGGAATATCTCGGCTGCATGCCTATTATTGTAATAATCAAAAGAATTCACCTGCTCAACCGCACATACATGTATTCTTAGCATTTATTAGTTCCTTCTATCTCCATCTATTTTATGTCACATGCATGCCAGTAATACCCACACTAGTTAGCTTTTGACGTTTGTGTGAGGTAGAATATTGATTAAATGCAAGTCTATTGAATATATTACATTGCAATATTATTTATCTTTCATACACATTGTGATTGAATGTCGCTGTAAATAAACATGTCATAAAATGTAATAAAATAATATATTGCCTACTATATTTTAATTTTATAAATTCATTTGCTTTCAATCTTCTATGTGAGAAGAAAGACCTAGTTTATTGCATTCTTTCAGTATTTTCTCTGTCAGTGTTTATCTTTAAACTGTTTTTATTTTAATTCGCAGTGAGAAATATATAATAGCTATTTTCATTTTATATTTGCAGAGAATCTATCATATCAATACTGAAATGGCAACTAAAATCCAGTAAGTCAGTTTAACGTTTATCGCACCCAACAAACAATGACATTGTTTGATTTTTGAGGAATTTCATGCATATATATATATATATATATATATATATATATACATATATATATATATACATATATATATATATATATATATATATATATATATATATATATATATATATATATATATATATATATATATATATATATATATATATATATATATATATATATATATATATATATACATATATATATACATATATATATATATATATATATATATATATATATATATACATATATATATATATATATATACATATATATATATACATATATATATATATATATATATATATATATATATATACATACATATATATATATATATATATATATATATATATATATATATATATATATATATATATATATATATATATATATATATATATGACTTTCTAAGATGAGGACCACATATAATTAATCAATTCGTCAATGACCGTTTTCCATGATGATCCAATTCGCATTCGTCTTGAAGCTATGTAATCACGTAAAACACTCACAATTTCATGCATATATTTTCTTAGATTGTTTACAATAATAACCACAACATTGTCCTTTATTAACAATTTAACATGTCTATCATCCTTCTACCACCAGACACCTGACGAAAACTAAAAGCGACTAGCAGTTACCAATCCATGATTTGAATGGCTCATTTTTAATGGCAAGTTATTAAATAATTAAATATAGTGAGGCATTTTAGAATGGGTTTTAATGCTATGCTATAGCAACTCAAACATTTTGTTTGATAAAACAAATAAAATTTCAGAAAGGAAGATAAGTTAATTCTTTTAGTTACATAAATTGTATTAGACAGACAGTCAGAATATATGCACAAATTATAAAAGATATTACAATATTTTGGAACGAATGTGTAGTTTTCTTAGACATTTCTTATTACATCCAAAACCCTCCTACTTGCTCTTTTTGTACTTGTACAGTGGTGCTCCAGGGAAGAAAACAACTGAGAAGACAACACAGAAAACAAGCTCACCCTCTGACCAGGAGAAGAAAGAATCAAAGCTAGCATATCTCACCAAAAAAATTAAAAGTCTTGAAGATGATAACAAAAGACTCAGCGTGGAAAATGTTATGTTCAAAAACAAATTTGATTTGTAAGTATTCTAAGCCTTTCAAAATGCAAGAGTACTATTATTTCCAGAAAAATTATATTTAAAGTAAGTAATGTACACGTGCATATATTGCTATTAATTAAATAGTGACATTCTTGTATAAAATATTTATCTAGATCTTTCTTGATAAGTCGAACATCCTTTAAGGCTTTTCTTATTGAGAAAAAGAGAAGTTAAGTGTGTTTTGACATTTTGAACAGAGCGATAATCGTATTTACATTTGTGTCTTTATCGGCATACTACAGCAGAGTTTAAAAAAATAGTTTTAAAGTTTTCAATAGAAACGAAAGTAAGTACAATTCGTTGTTGGAGTGCATATAGCATCATAAATACTGAAGACTAGGCATGACATGTAGGCTATTCCATTTAGATATATTTACATTTTACATGTCTCTGAATACAAAACTGTGGCAATAAATTTCAACGGCCAATTCAGAAAAGGTCAATGATTATATATATATATATATATATATATATATATATATATATATATATATATATATATATATAGATAGATAGATAGATAGATAGATAGATAGATAGATAGATAGATAGATAGATAGATAGATAGATAGATAGATAGATAGATAGATAGATAGATAGAGAGAAATTATAACCTAGACATATGTACACGAAAACAAATTAGTAAGAAAATCTGTTTTGTAAGACCGATGAATAGCATTGATATTAATAAACCTAATTGTAGGAAGGATACAAATAATGACTTTGTTATAGATGTAGATTTAACAGCACGTATATACGCAACACATGCTACTTAATATGGTTAAGCATGTTCGGCCACGTGTACTTACTCACACTTGAAAAGTTGAACTGAACTAGCTATCACATCCTCATTGGGACATCACCAATACTGTATATAAAGAAACGAGAGAGAGAGAGAGAGAGAGAGAGAGAGAGAGAGAGAGAGAGAGAGAGAGAGAGAGAGAGAGAGAGAGAGAGAGAGAGAGAGAGAGAGAGAGAGATTTTGGAACCCAGACGTATGTACACGAAAATAATTTAATGAAAATTGCATTTGGTAAGACTGATGAACAAAATTTATATTAATAAAATCTAATGTGGGATGTATAGGAATAAAGTGTTTGTAAATGTTGCACATAGGGTAATAGTGATGCGATTTATATTTTGTTTTGATTTTGCATTTTAACACTTTATTCCATTGGATAATCTTCCTTCCTTTTTCATTGTTCCTATCCACTCTAAATTGCACCAATTCAAGATATGAATATATCTGAGGTATTACTTATCATGTACATTAACTACACTCCAGCGTATTATATTGACAAAATATACTTATATGTTATATTACAGGAGGGAAGTTATCAAAGCACTTTCCACAAAAGGAATAACGGAAGTGGACGCAACTGAGATAGCAATAGATACGGTCAAAACGTGAGACATACAATTGCTGTTTTAATGACTTTTTGTGTTAACAGAGAAATATGCCTCCACTCAAATTTCATATATGTATTTTTCCCTTTCATGTTACACAACATTTATAGAAATTTTTAACGATTAGTTCGTAGTCATCAAATAACTTGATCCATGAGGTATAATTACATGTAATTCTGAGGTATAAAAGGCAATAATAAGTCTCTATTTCGAAAGTTCTTGAAGATGGCTAAAATATACACATTTTTCTTTGCACTCGCCATCTCTGTTTCTAACATCTTGCTACACAAGTCATGAATGGCTGTTCATTTGCATGCAACGTGCCTAAAGTCTAACGCTTTTAGGTTTAGTCTGAATTCATGCAAATCAGAGAAGCGTTGCAGAGCCCCAAAGAAGAAAGTTTACATATATAATCTGAGTGATACAAAAATTATTTATAGTAAAAGAAGAGTAAGAAATGTTTGTCTGTCCAACTGAATGCTCGACTGTAAAATATTTCAGTATTCTATTTCAGTCTAGTGTTTGTACTTTATGTTAATAAACCATTAGACGTCATGATTTTAAACTAACATCACAGTTAACTGATACAAATGTCAATGCATTAGTAGAAAATATCCACGCGGAATCCAAGACTTGCACATAAATTGCATTATTATGCCCGTGCTTTCCAATAATGCTGGCAAAACGGAAATAGTACATATCCGATTATAAGCTTTAGGCATTCAATCTATTTTTACCAAACTGCAGTTGAACCAGGTCACTTAGGTTGAAATTATATGAACAGTCAAACCGTTAACATTTGAACATTTTTGAATATTTATGACGCTGACATCTCTGTCGCCACTAAAACAAGGTAACTATATCTCTCAGCTAACTAGCAAGACATAAACAAATATTCTGCTTAAAAAAGATAACGTTGGTGAAAGTCTGCAGATTTAATTTCGAAAATGTATAACTATCTCCAAGGATTATAATGCATTGTTGTAAAACAAAATCACAACTTATGGTTCCTTATTTTGGAATAATCATTCTAGGCATGCGTAATCTGCAATCACTAATCATACTTGAAATAAAATCCATGAATAAATCAAACGATGAGTCGGAGCTGTCAGTATATTTAATGCATATGAAGACATGAAATTCTGATTTTTCGGTGTTTTATTAATGTTATCGTAACACCTTTCGATTTGTAAAGACATGGAATATGATAATGTAAACTGGAGATAATATAATATTAAATAAAAAAGCAAAACATCTGTAACCAGTTTCCATGCATGAAAAATAAATGGAAGAATCCATTTTCAAGTTACTGGATAAAGGAGACTATGAAAGTTCTCTCAGCAGCAGTCTACGTATAATATTAATATCATGAGTCTCAATTGCGCATGAGAGAGAGAGAGAGAGATTTGGTGCAATGTAGTACGTTTTAAAACATGCCTAATACGACTTGCATGCCATTAATCGGTAAACTCTTTCTATTATGAGTCATTTAAATTATGTCATAGCATTTAAATTTGTAACGCAATCTCAAATTAATGAATCTCATACATGAAAGCTCCAACTAGGTAAGTTTATTATAATGTTAAACTTTTCCCGACTTCTTCATATTTTTGTCATCATATTTTGCAAAATGGTAATGATCCTTTTCAGCATTAAAATTTATTAAACAAGAATATCAATAGCGTCTTCCTTTTTGCAATTCATGCCAATTGGTGTATTTGATTTTAGGGCTCTTAAAGAAGAAGAGAAAAAGCATTTGGCGGAGAAAGCAGAGATGGAAAAGTATGGCTTTCGTCATATTCTTTATTGCATTATTAATCTATGCTTTTAAAATAAGTAACAGAAAAGAGTGAAAGACAGCAAGCTTTGTAAAATTAAACCAGTATATTTATTTCGATAGAATGAGATGTGAAAATGAGAACAAAATAACTGTATTGCGAAATAGGTCCCAAAATAATCCAAGTACAGAGAAAAATTTAGTTGTGCATTAGCTATTGACAAAAACAAAGAAATTAAAGAAAAGTCAATCAGGTTAATCATACATTAATAGACTCGATTTTGGACAAGGTAAAGTTCAGCATATCATGTTACTCTACAATAGTATATAATTAAATAAAAAAAGTAAAACTGAGGAACAAACAATTGAAATAAATGTAAATAACAATTGTATGGATTTTACTTCAACTCAAAAATTTAGTCATTCTGAATCAAAGTTTCTGCGGCTTTTACCATTCATTTATGGTTCCTAATTATAAGAATCTTTAAAAACAATAGTTTTCCCTTGATCAAACGACCTGAAGTTAAGGGTAAGCTTAAGGTTAACTAAACACTGTTGGGGTTTGTTAACAAAGGTCGAATTTACTTTTTACTCATGTTATTTTCTTCAATGGACAATCTAAATTTAGGTTCAAATATCCTACAGTTATTTAAAACCATATATATATATATATATATATATATATATATATATATATATATATATATATATATATATATATATATATATATATATATATATAAATGCAATAAACTGACGACGAACAGTACGAAACTAGTAACTAACTAGTCTAAGCGCTTTCGACTCTTAATGAGTCTTTTTCAAAGAAAAAGACTCATTAAGAGTCGAAAGCGCTTAGGCTAGTTTGTTACTAGTTTCGTACTGTTCGTCGTCAGTTTATTGCATCTATTTTAAATAATCCCTGACACACGTGATCCCTTGGTGGATCCAGTACGCTTGAGAGGGTTGTTATTCGCCATATGATTTGTATTCTTTATATATATATATATATATATATATATATATATATATATATATATATATATATATATATATATATATATATATATATATCGGCGGTCTGTGGGTCTCTGTGGGTGTGATGGTTCATAATCAGGGTTAAAATCAGGTCAGCAAAGCTCAGCATTCAAAAAAGTCACAGCGTTTGTTCACTACAGATTTCAAACCTAACTCAGCATACTCTTATTGTGAAAGATTCTGAGGTCATCATAGTTGATTCAGTATCTTTTCATGTAAATTCGTTAAAAATATTTGTTTTTGATTGTTGTGCTAGTCACTATTCCCTAAGTAAAGCCGAGAAAATCATTGTATGCTCTGAACGTTTCCCAAGACGAAAACAAAAAATGCAAGCAGAGGAGGAGGGTGGGTGACGGATAAAAATCCAAATATACAGTAAGGCATCTCTGTTCTGGATAACAAAATAATTTGATGCAAGAGTACCTTGTAAATTTTGTGCACAAGCAAAACAAAAACTATGACAATGAGAACAAATTTATATTCACAAACTAAACAAGTACTTCAAAAAGGTATATATTCGCATTCTCAGAAAGCACAAGGAAGAGATCGCAGAATTATACAAGAACCTGCAAGGCGAGGACCAGCTGCCAACTAAGCCTAAGTATGTAAAATAATTTTCGTATATCTTTATTTTACATTTGTTGGTGTGAAATAGTTATATATATATATATATATATATATATATATATATATATATATATATATATATATATATATATATATATATATATATATATATATATATATATATATATATATATATATATATATATATATATATTTGAGTGTTGAGTGAATGCTAAATGTAGTACAAATAATGCGTTTCCTCGATATTAAATCATAAGAAAATCCTTCGATTGCAAAATATTTTGACTTTACTATTATGCTCATTAATTACACTTTATCAATAAATGTTTCTACTTTGAAATTAATGATGCTGCAGAGGCAAATTATTTATGTCCTGGATTGTGTATCTTTTTCATTTGTATCGATTTATTCATTTATATAAGTTTCTGTCAGTTTGCGTGTTTAATCAAACTCAGACAATGTCATTTTACACCTGTTTAGTTAACATTTTTTTAGGTCTTCAGTATTATAAACAATCAAAGCTTACACTGCAAAGCCATCTATCAACTTAACGAGCCTGCTTGATTTTACATGGTTTCACATATTATTCCACAAATTAGAACTACAATTTCTGATAACGATTTATGCAATTAATTATTATATACAAAAGCATCTCATGCTTCAGTGACAACATTGCTTTCAAAATACGCAATGCATCAGGAAATCGATGTGCATTGCCTCATGTCAGTTTACAGGCTGTGCAAGTTTCTAGCCCTGGTATCTCTTCCTTGCAATAGAATAACCAACAAAACGGTGTCAAAAAGAAATAAAATTTATGAGAACATAAAAGAGCACAAATCTTTCGAATGCAGATTAAATATAAATATTCTTCCGTTTAGAATTAACATTGAATTAAAAGTATAATACTTTGCAAACTCAATCTTCTGCCCAAAATCGATGAAAAGTAAATTTGAGCGATTTTAAGCTAAAATAAATGATATAGACTTATCCTAAAACAAAGTAATAAATAATAAAGCAATATTTCAGTAATCTAAAGCTAACATGAATGGTATGGAACATCTGACTACGGTGGTATCCAACCATTTTTCGCTTCAAAAGAAATAAAACGTTTTATATGTATTGTGTAATAACTTATATGCATAATATTTGTGTTCCAATGATGTGAGTCCCTGTCTGAAATCTTATATTCAGCAGTTATTTAAAGCTCGCTAGTCTTGTAGTTGCTCCAAACGAAATCCTTCAAACTCCTACTGCAATAACGTATTTCCTAATGACATGTTAAAAATATACATTAGATTTCTTGATAGATTAGGATCAAAAACTTACTTTGAAAGGTCTGTGCAGTGTTTGTTTCAATATTCTAGTTACAAATAATACTGTCATGATATATTTGTCTAAATAATATACACATGATGTCTTCTCTAAATAGAGCACTAAAAAGCCTTTTTGACACCACAATCTTCTAAAATACATGTAACGCATTTCCAACTGTCTTTACACATACGTTTGTGATGATAATTAGATAAATGTTATTTGCAGCCCTCAAGAAGTCACTGTTGGCAAGTCCGAAGACTATTTCAAGAGCTTACTAGTAGATAAAGAACAATTAACTAAGTATGCTCTTTTGAATTTGTAATTTTCAAACGTCTGCTTGATACTTCTCAGTTTCCATAGTTTAGCATTTTGCCTTGTAATCTAAATTCAGTTTTACTAAAACGAACAAATGCGAGTGTGCTTTTGGTCATATACAATGGTGAAGCAAAAACTACTTGCTTTATTGTTACCTTGGAAACAAAATTGTTCCCTTGTGAGGACGTTTTGTGAATATTATTTGCACCAAAACAATTATGCAGGATAGATCTAATAATCTTTGGCAATAACGATGATATCGTTTCGAAGGATGTCCTAGAAAATGGTAGACTCATAGAATACATAAATATAGAAAAATGTAGTTGCATTGGTAAAAAAAGGAAACACTTTACACAATTTTAGGACTAGCTTATCTGCATCGTTTTCTATGGCTTTCTTTCTGTCTGTCTGTATCTATCTATCTATCTATCTATCTATCTATCTATCTATCTATCTATCTATCTATCTATCTATCTATCTATCTATCTATCTATCTATCTATCTATCTATCTATCTATCTATCTATCTATCTATCTATTGTGTTTATCTGTTAACAGTTTTAAGGTATTATTAAAATGTAAAAATTTATTTAGATTCTTAATACATATAATGTCAGTCCTCTTATGTTAATTTTCATTTGTTCTTGTGATTGCATAATGCCTCCTGATGCTATATTTCTCTTAATATGGATATCTTTCTTAGGTATATGTCTTCGGTAGTAACACACTGAAGGTGTTTAGAAAACGTAACGTATTTTGAATTTAGTGGATTTTGCTTTTTATGTTTTTGTTCAGATTTTGAACAGAAAGTTTCATAATTTTGCAGTCCTCTAAATATAACACATAATGTAAAAGAAAAAGTAAATTCAGTTCAATCTAATGTTAATGAAAACTGTTTGATGATAAACCTATTATTTCCCATCGGACATGGGCATGAATTATATGAATATAAAATACATAGTCATATGTTATCATCCTGCGACCAAAACTATCCCCAACATAAATTCGTATGCATGGGCAGATAACGACGGTTTCACTTTGACTTATCCGCGATTAATTCGATCAATCATCTTGTGGCAAAGTAAATTCAAAGAGTTGTTCCACCATATTACTAAGTTTGGCAATATTAATCAATAGTTCTTTCTGCTCAACTGCCAAACCCAACATACTAAAAACAATACTGATTGATATTTGTCTCTTTTATTTTTCAGGGCACTATGTGAAGAAAAGATCAAGCACGCCAATTATATTACTGAGTTGGAAAGGTACGGGTGTTATTTTCATACATTTGTTTGTAAATTCCTTATTAATATTGCATATACATATTTAGGGTATGACGAGTATGTTGATGAACAGAATAAAAGCCTTGTGTTGGATCAGTATTGTACATGTACTGATTCGTTTTCGGTTAATTTGAAATGTATTGGTCTGAAGATATGCAATAGCATAACCAAAATAATTACTAAGAAGATACTGTAGCGTGCATTAATTTATATATGTTAGCTGCATGAGAAAGACTGCAAATTGAGAAAAATAATGATACAAAGTTCAAAGTTGTCTACTAAACAGTCAGATTTGAGAGCTATCTAGAGGAAGACGAGAAGGACAGAAATGGAGGAGAGGAGAATAAACAGATGAAACAAAACTGTAAGAGCAGAATTAGAAAGAAGATTAGCATTAGAAGAAGAGAAAACCCTCGATTTAATGTCTTCAAAATGACGAGTATTTCGTCAAACTTAAATTGTAATATTCGGTTCAAAGTTCTAATTTTATTGATCGAATACTTAAAGAAATTCATTCTGTGTGTGCGTTTCAAATTAAATACGAAATACTTTTAATTTGCAGTAAATACAAAGACGAAATTGATCAATTAAAGAGGCATTATAATGGCAGGGATCAAATGCAGACGGACTTGAGGTATGTAGAAACATCTTATGACAAATGTGTTTATATTTTGCTCTTTTCTTAAATATCTATTTACAATTTTTGAATCTGAAGGATGGTGACAAATCTTATGTTTCAAATAAATTTAAGGATAAGAAGCACCGTGATTCGCAATTTCCATTTTTTAGTCAATACATTACTGGGTGTATCTATCAATTATTGTATTATATAATCAATTTACACTTATCAATCAATCAATTTGTCAATTGAAAAGTTGAAAATAAACAAAAATTGTAGATTACATTGTTTTTACAGTACAATTGTAATATATACTAAACTTGCTATGTATTATAGGCTGAAATTCTTACTCCATAGATATGTAAATATCAATGCTGATACCAGGGCTATCAGTTTCAGTATCATTTGTAGCGTCATTAAGGCAAAAATTGAAATTTAGTAATTAGCAGTGAATAATAATTGTATGTATCTATGTTACTCTAGAGGAAACGGCAAGCACATTCAAGATGCAGATAAAGAAATTGCAAAGCTTTTGGCACGAAAAGAGAAACTGGAAAGGTCTGTTTTGGTGCTTTATAATTATATCTGTTCTTGTTGCATTAAAAGTTGTTGGATGGTGCAATCGATATGATGTTTTAAGCCATTTCATATTCTTCATATTTAATTAATGATTACATTATGTAATAAATGGATTAATTGTCATTAGAGTTAAAATAGCAAAACACTTTTCACACTTTTTCCATTTTCATACATAATTAATGATATTAAACATTATGTAACATATAAGTTAATGGTGTTTTTTTTGTTTTATTATAAATGTAGTTAATGATACTTGTTTCCAATTAAACGCACACAGAAGGGATTTTAGAAGGGATGGAATCTTTCTTACAAATAGATATACCCTTCTTGTTCTTTCGTGGCTTTTCAAGCAGAACATTTTTTTATATCTGTATATATTGGTTCATTAACTTCTTATCTGTCTTGAACCTGATTACATTTTACCCTAGTATATTTTGTCTATAAGACAAGATAAATTTCCATACCTTGCTCAGTCCTCGCTTATAGCTTTTCTAGAAAGTTTGTGGTTTATCCGTATTGATGTTGTCCTTCTGTAATAAATATGTTATGACATACTGAGACTTAATTTGACATCTATAGGCAGTAATTTCAACAATAAAGACTTTCATTGTAATATAAAGTGTTATAGTAATCAGTAGGCAGAGTGTTCTTTACTCAGAAAATGCCTCAGTTATTTAGCTTTAACTACAGAGAAAACCCCTCATCACACCAAACTTCTGAATTATTTCCTGCACTAATTCTTTGCATTTATATTAATAATTTTATTAGCTTCGCTTATACATTAATAATCCCTCTTTTTATTGAAGCTAAGGGAGTGTTGCATATCATATACCTATAGAAGCAAGCAAATTACATTCTCTGGTTATAATTAGAAGAAAAGCTATCTTGAAAACTGTAACATTATCATAATATCTTAAAATGTAAATATATACAAAGGTTTTATATAACATAATTTAGTCTATAAATTACTTTCCTAAATATATTATTTTCGTAGAATTTTATTTGATTCATTTTATGTCATGAAGGGTTTGTTTTTCCTTTTGTCTACTCATTTAATATGACAGTTAAAAAAATCCATATTTTATAGAGAGGTTGGGTCCTTGAAAGCAGAAATAGATGAACTGAATAATAACATAAAATTACTGACGACGGAAAGACAGTGCCTACAGCAAAAGTAAGTATCCATTCAAAATGTTTAATGGAAGCTAATATTAACAGTCGTGTGATGCTGCGAAATAACTATTAATTTAATTCCTTCCACGAAAGTCAAGAAAACTACTTTTGCAGTGTGTTATAATTGTGTTATGGGTAAAATGGCTATTGAATATATTACAAAGATAACAATAGCGCGTGAGAATTGATTAAGTTGCTCTTAGACAATGTATATCTGTTTGCACATTGAGATCATCATTTTATAATATTCATCAGCAACATAGATGCAATCAAATTTTTTTTAAGTGAGGCATTCGAAAATATATTTTGCTCACATGAATATTTGAGCGGATCTGTATAGATGCTTTGAAGGAGACGCTGATTATGTGATTTTAAATGTAATATTTCCCGTCATGAGGTGTATGCAATTTCGAACAAAGCTGTATTCGAATATAATGGGGACAAATCAAGACTTCTACCAACAGTCTGACAGTTTGCATCAATACAACACTATTAAAAGGTTCCTCTCCAAAGAGAGTTAGATTCATTGACAGTCTCCCTGGCCACATTTATTGCTACTTAAAGTACTCAAAACACCTGTCAATAGAGTTGATTTTGCTTTAGTCTTTAATAATTTATAATTTACAGACTCATTAGAATATCGTACATAAGTCGATACTGTGAATATAATTGCCATGTATGTGATTAATTTTAGTTTGCATTTCATTTAAAACTGTGCCTGATTTTTGCATGTTTTAAATGAAATAAAATGTTATTATTTCGTAGCTATAATCTAAATATTACTGTTTGAATTTTAGACAAACTTTGCCTATAAATTTAAGTGAATGAGTCTAAATAGTGACGGGTACGTTATTTAAGTGATGCATTATCTTTCCAACAAAGTATTAGTATAATTTAAATAGCTTGTGTATCGAACATCTTAAATTATGTAACACTCTGATTTAAATTTCTCATGTTATTGTATCTTCCTCGAATATTTATGTAAACACATTTTGTGACATAAAATTGATTTTAAAGTATGAGAGGGTGTCTATGTATTAAACGAATATTTCATTTATAAAGTTATTTCACTAGGCATATTGACGGACATGCCTGGTCATGAAATGACTCTGGAAACTTGTACCAATCTTTATAAAAACAGTTTTACACCAATGATATAGCCAGTTTGAGGCATTGGGTGGGCCGCCAGTTTAAATGGAATGGAATGTCCCTCTGTTTTTCTTGTTTTGTTATAAGGTTCGTCTCTTAAATTTTTCATGCTTCAAACCAATCATTTCCAAAATTAAAATAAGGTTTTTCAGCATAAAATCAAATTTATAACATCCTTAAATTTTGCATCCTTCCAACTTTCTTGCTTGTTTCGTCTGGTAAAGGTGACAATTACAATTCACTGAAAACAACGATTCGAAATATACGCCGAAATATATTTATCTTTTTTAAACATATCATAAATTTGTATGTAGACCTGCACGAAGCAATCCTTATGAGCTAACATATGGCGTCTGCAACAACCTCAGTAATATAAAACCAAATTGAAATCATATTTTCCTTGTTATGTAGAAGCAATGAAATAAAGTACCACACTCATGTTGTCTCTATCAATGATGATTTCCAGTATATTTATTAGACGAACTCTTGTCATTTTGTTATTGTTTTTATTGCTTATAATTGTACTCGGTTCATTGAAAATTGTGCCTCATTTGTTCAGGTTAGAAGAAACAGAAGTCTTGCTTCGTCAAAAGGAAACTGAAATTAAAAATATGGAAAACGACGTGAACCATGTTCAAACAAGGTAATAATAAGATGATGCAATTTTAAAATATATTCAGATTATTAATTGTCATTTCTTAGTTTACTAGTGTAATTGTCCTTTTGAGATCTCGAAACACAAGTGTGACTAATTCCGTTATTTTCAGGTGGCCTCTAGATTCATAATAAAATTATCACACTATTGATAACTGTAAAATAAAGCTTTTATCTAAAGCTTTTTACAAATAATTAAAGATGTGTTTATGTCTCAGAAGAAATATCAGCGTCATAATTGATAATTATGTAATGCTTCATACTGAATCTCAAAAAATGTTTGCTTATGTATATACTCTGTCACGAAATATCAACAGACTGTTTCTATATTGCAGCAACTTAACTTCTGGCTGACCTATTTTACATAAGTACTAGAGATATGTTTCGAGTAACTTTGATTTGTATTAAAATATATTACATTTACAAGATTATTTAGCGCTTTAGCGCATACTGGTAAATACATTAAATGCTCATACACTTTAGGGAAAAATCAATGGACAAGCATGTAGAAAAAGAAGAAACGACGAAAGATGTAAACCACAGCCATCAGGGGTAAATATGATTATTTTAAGTTATGTTTGGTTATTCATAGCTGAAATTATTTCGTGAAAGTAATTTGATTTTGTTATATTCTTATATTAAGTGTATAGTTGATTGTATTTATAACTGACGGTTTGTGAATTATACATTATATTATTTAAAACCTGGCTACATTTGCTTGAGTTTCTAGGGCATTTATATTAAAGTCTGAAGTCATTTTGACCTCGTTGTTTTTTCTTTGATTCGCTTGTTTTCGACTCTTAATGAGTCTTTTTCAAATGCATATACAAAACAGACACAAAAAGTCAAAAGTCCAGAGTAACTAAACCAAGACAACTATAAAAAGAGAGCTTGCACTTGTAGAACTATTCTTTGCAGCCGACACATTTTATTTTCAATTTTGTTTTCTAAATCTTCTTAGTATCTTTTACTTGCTACTATAAGAATAAAATATCCGGTATAGAATCAAATATCCGGCATGTAATCTGCGTTACATAAATGTACATAAAGTAATAGATGTCGCTATGGCTCATAGATTTCTAAGTTAATACAGTTATTTTTCAGTATCCGCAACAAGCCTATATTGGCTGGTTGAGACAACGCATCTATTGGTTTAATTCATGTAGAGATAGCCATGTATAAATTTACAAACACAACGTTTTTATGTTTATTGGTTTGTTTTTGTCTGTTTTGTATATGCCTTTTAAAAGAATCATTAAGAGTCGAAAGTACCCTTACTAGTTAGATATTAGTTCTGCACTACATGTTACATGTTGAAAATCTCAAACATTTAGCGAAGGAGTAAGAGAAAGAAATTAGTGTGCTTTGTGTTGAGTGGAATTGTCTATGTTTAGTAGGGTATAAGTCTTATGAGTAACTAACAGCTATCTTATTAGGAAATATATTACAAATCGTTATAAACTTTAATCTCATATATGATATGAAGCTCTAGCAACATTCATTTTAGTTGGTAAAAAATCGCTTGATTGTAGTACAAATTTCCTTTTTATGCAGTGCTAAAGTGTGAGATATGAGATACGGCTATGGAATTTATGACTGTTTAAACATAAAAGTAGTACTGTTATTGAGTTTAAGAGTTTCCTGAAACCTATGAATCACAGGAAAGTTTTTTTCTCCAAACTGGATAGTTTACATATCATCTCTTAAAATTGCATTTCAGAGAAACGACAGCTCAATTAGACATGAAAGAAATAAGCGTAGAAATGCAGAATCTGGAACTTACGATTACAGAACTTAAGCAATTCAAGGAAGAAAGCAAGAATCTGAAGGATAAGTGAGCACTCTGTTTGTATCCTAATTGTTATGATTGTGTTATGAATTGTAAGGTTGTTTCGATTCTTGAAGTTAGACTTATCTTATCAAAATATAAAAGAGATGTCACGATCTACAAATATAAAATATAATAGATCGAAAAGGACAATTTTTATCACTTGATATTCGACATTAACCATAGATGGACATAAGTCTTAAATGTAACGATTAATATATTACAAATTTTATTTATTGTTCGTAACTTTGAAGAGAATGCAATGCACTGAGGGAATATTGTCAAATTAATAGTTCTCTTTTATCTCTCTTATGCATTATTTTCTTTTACTTTCCTAGTTACAGTTGTCAGCTTGACATTTGGGCATTTTTTAAACAAAACTGTTCTCTGTAATACTGAATGGACTATAAAACATAGTGACGTAGTTTCACACTCTTATTATTGTTCATATTTTATCCATTCCTCTTGAAGCATATACATAGGAAATAATCAATTTGCAGCACAGAGATAATTGATTTTCAACATTTAAGCAAAGATTAATTGACCTAAAGCAGGAACACATTGTCCCTGATGCATTCTTACACGAGATTATTGCAAGTGTTATTCTATTTAGGCTGTCTATTGTACTGTGCTGATCGTGTGACAACAGAAATGCTTGACTTGTAAATGATCGTGGAGACGTGCAATAATCTCTCAAACAACAGTTTTATTTACATCATATATCAAATTAGATATTACTATCTGGCGCTCTTTTAAATGGGATGGAACGCTTATTCGTTTATCCCTTTTTGCTCTTTGATTCTAATTTTGTTTCCATTATTTTATTACTTGTTTGGGACTAAATCATTCCCTTGCTGACAAAAACGTTTTTATAGTAACCCCTGACTTATAGCAGAGTATATTGTCGCAGGGCGTCGACTCAGTCACTTCTTTCGCCTGGTAAATTTCATAATTAATAGGTTTTTTATTTAAAATAAACCAACAAATCCTTTGAAATATACGCCGAAATTTGGTCATGTTTGACAATATTTTAAATCTGGTTAGTAGACTTACATAGAACAATCAGTATATGTTTACATGCTGTGTCAGAAATCATCTGAATACGGAAGCCTCAAACATTTTAATCATATTTTTTCAGGCATTGCAATGCGATAAAATGTTAGATGGTAGCTACATCTTGATTTTATAAAACAATATGATTTATGTTGACATTTATAAATGAAACACCGTTCTTTTATAGCTATTTTAAAAACTTATATTATGTCGAATGCATTGACTTTTTTTAGGCTGCAGATGATCGAAGAATTACTTAGAAAGAAGGAACGTGAAGTTACAGATATGAAAAATGAACTTGCAAATCTTACGGCAAGGTATTTATAAGAGGACAAAACTTTAAAATATTTTTAGATTCTTAATGACGTCCAATACGCTTTGTATTTCAACTTAGTTTAACATAGCAATTGTCCTTATTTTGGTTTCTGTTTATGCTATTATTACCTGTGTCAAATATAGCATATGACGATATCAAACATTTCTGTACAACTCATAATGGCTGTATTGATGTGCCCGTAAGAATCAATAGTGTGTTAATTGATGATTCTATAATAACTTTTTTCATACCAAACAGATCTATGAACCATTCGGTTATTAATCAATAGGATTGCACTAATATACACATTGTCGTACACCAAAGTTAAAAAATGTGTTATCTTGTGGGACATTTTAAATTCTAAAGCGTAGTTTTGCCAATAAAATTACATTAACTGAAGATTGTCATGCTAATCTTTGATTATTTTATTTTAGAAAAGGGACACATTCTCTGTCTTTAAACTTAAATCTGACAAATTCAACTCCTTTAAACCTCTGGAGGTACATTTTTACAATATATATATATATATATATATATATATATATATATATATATATATATATATATATATATATTTATTTATATACCACAAACATAACATCCAAATTCAACATGATATGATAATTTTAATTTAATTTGTTACAATGGATGAAAACTAAGAGCATGAAGTGAGATTACTGTAGTATTTAGATTGAATTGAACTCTACTTAGAAGTAAACTACAGACTATTTAAATGTCCCTTATTTGATTGCATAATTTCTAACACTGTGTATATGTGTGGGTCCTGTTCTGATGGGAAAGATTCTCAGACAGGTATTTTAGGAACATCATACACGAATCAATTACAATATGTATATATCAAATGCATAATAAAATAGATCTTTATCGCCCATAATTTGTAAAAATAAAAATGTCCTTGCTTTGATGCTAAAAGTCCTGTTCTCGCTTTGTAAGTTTTACAAGAATGCGTGTGTTAGTGAGTGAGTGAATTTGTTTGTTTGTGTGTGTGTGTGTGTGTGTGTGTGTGTGTGTGTGTGTGTGTGTGATTGACCGTAAATTCAATGGTGATTCTAAATCGAAAAGATATTATGACAATTAGTAATGTACACATCTGTCGATTAAAACCAAATATACATTCATCGACGCTGATATAAATTTCAATTGATATTCAGTGTACCAATGAACACTGAACAATGTGAACAATGCATGTTTTCATGAAATTTTATGAGAGGTTACGTTTGAAGGAGGGTATCTTTAGCAAGACTAATCCAGTTTTATCTGCTTACATTTTATAAACTCTACCTTGGATCTCCCCCATCTTATTCGCTATGCATTCTATATGTCAGTACAATTAATTCACATATATATTCTTCAACAGATTCTAGCAACGACTAAATATGGTCCAATAATTTTTGTGGGTTTTGTTGTTGTAGGGTTTAACGCCATTTTTCATCACAAGATAGGCTATACATGGCAGCCAGCCAGTATTAATGGTGGAGGAAGAACCCTGGAAAACCCAGGGAAGAACCACCGACTCACGAGAAGCTACTGGCAGGCTTTCTCACTTACCCACGTTAGCCGAGTTTGGACTGGAACTCACACAGACAGAGGTGAGATGGCAATGATCCATAACGGTCAGCTCTTTAGACCACTCAGTCACTCGAGGCCCGCTCTTTGGTTTTGGATATTATGTATGCCCTTTTGTATATGATTGTACACAAGTCACAATTTATGTTACGACTCTATAGTCATACACTAACTAACATAAAGAAGCAAAACCAATTCCTTTTGTAAAACGTAACAGATAATTTAATTATGAAACTTATGAATTAAATTTTAAATGGAACAAATAGTGTTATGAAGTAAGTAAAAAACATCCATTTACATTACGAACAAGTCCAAACGAATTGAAGCTTCTGAATGCATTTCAGCTATTTGAATGAACTGGTCTACCAAGAATCTTTATGTATCATAATGGCATAGTTCAAAATTGTTTTGAACAAATTCATAGCAGTCACTGAATCATATTTTAACCAACCTTCTCCTGACTGACCTCAACATTTTACATATGGAATCTTTATTCCACCCTGCTGTAACTCAGGAATATACTTTATCCATCCAAACCCATGAATATATATATATATATATATATATATATATATATATATATATATATATATATATATATATATATATATATATATATATATATATATATATATATATATATATCAGTTATCCAGACAATCGTATTTGCTTGATTATATATTACAACTTTTCGGCAACCATTATATGTTTGTTTCGTCATCTGTAATGATACTAATTTATTATCAAATATTTATCTATGACCTATCGATAATGTTTCAGTGATTTAGAGAGGTAATAATGAAACAGAATTGATAACTATTTAGCAATACAGAAACGAAATCACATGAAAATCTGATTTTGTACAAGTACTGCAATACTGTATATCACAGACTTTTGTGGATTTCATTAAGGCGATACACACACACACACACACACACACACATATATATATATATATATATATATATATATCTATATATATATATATATATATATATATATATATATATAGCTATATATATATATATATATATATATAATCGATAGGGCACGATTCTTGTTGAATCAATTAATAAAAAAATCATATTGAATAAATTTTAATTACAGTTTTCAAGTAAATAGTGAGTTATCTAGGCCTAGATTAATAAAATAGAGAAATCTGAAAAAAGATGTCAGATCGATCAGATACGGTCTTGATATAATTGAAAGGACATGTCCATTAGATACATTAGTAAGTAAACATTTATGAAATGGGAATATTGCCATAGGATGAATTCGTCGGAAGAATATATCTGCACTCGTGGTGTGCATAGCGTATTTTTGTTGTGTTGATAATACTAAATACTAGGGGAAGGTTATATATATAGCATTAAGAACTTAATTCTTTTATTAAAAGTGTAAACAAGATAATACTTAGATGCTATCATATGCTTTTTTCAAACGCGATTGCACGTTAGACCTATAGTTTAAATAAAACGGATAAACCTATATGCAGTGAGGAAACTATTTATATTCCTTGCATATATATTCGGAAAATGAAAATGAATATTTTATTAAGGGAGTATTGTCATCTCACATTCACCTAATCATTTTATTTTGTTTAATCCATGTATTTCTTGTATGAAATTCAGAAGTCAAGATACACTTTTAAAAACAGTTAATCCAGAGGACATACATGTACTTATGAGAGAAACGACGAAAGAAATAGAGAAGGCTAACAGGTTTGTGCAACCATCAACTGAATACATCTATACTTAGAGGATTAAGTTTATTTTCCTATTATTAACTTAAGGTAATTTATTAAGAACTGATTGCATTCAATTTACTATCAACGTGTTGTTTGTTTTAACTCTGCAACAGTCAAAAGAAAGATAATACTCAGTTTTGGTCGCTAAACGCCTACCACTGGATAAATTAATTTGTCGACGTTTCTGTCCGAAACAAACATAATTCGTTTATCATATATAAATCGAATGGCAAATAACAGTCCTTTCAAGTGCAATGGATCCATCTATGGATCGTGTGTGTCAGGGATTGATTAAGATAAATGTAACAAACTGACAACGCACAACGCAAAACTATTACCTAACAAGTCTGAGCACTTACGACTACTAATGTGTCATTTTCAAAGGCAAATACAAAACATAGACAAGGCAAAAAAACCAAAAGCCCTTTTGTTTGCAAAACCTTACATGGCTGTTTCTACAGGAATTAAACCCTTAAATATAGTAGCTTAATTCATTTTGTTGCTGATGCTTGAAATATTTTTATTGTCTTAGACGTAAACGAGCCATAACGACATTTATTGTTTTATGTAAATTTATGAAATCGCAAATTATAGCACTGATATTTCATTGCCGCTGTAGTAATTAAATGCAATAAACGAAATTTAGATAATTATTTAAAAGAAAATGTCAGCTGCAAAAGATAATTAATTTCATGTGTGCATGGCTGTCTTTTTCTAGTGTTCTTTGGTTAAACCATTTGATTTAAATGTTCTAAGGCGGCTTTATCCAGCAAGATTCGTTTTCTTTCCTGATTCCGGAACTCCAATCGGTGTTGTGAGCAACTGCAGTAAATGTTATATGACTAAACGTGTGGCCAGGGTAGCAGAAGTGTTCTGCGATAGGGTTTCTGTACGGCTTGTTTGTCATCCAATCAATCTATAAAGGTTGTTCCTTCTGTTTCTCTGACATACTGAAGGCTACAGATCTTACATGCGATGAGATAAATAACATTAACTGTTTTGCACATTTTGTATGGACCATATATATTTAGTTTGTCTATACTCACTCCGCTAGAGTATATCCTGGTTTCTATCATATGTCACATTTTGCACCTTTATAAACACAGGGACGATATTGACTATCAGCAAGCATCCGCAACATGATAAAATAGATTAGTCGAAACATAGTAAATTTAAAGGTTTAATTTCTGTACAAACAGACATGTAACGTTTTGCAAAAACTTTAAGGGTTTTTTGTTTTTTGTATTTGTCGTACCTACGTTTTTGTATTTGCCTTTGAAATCGCTTAGGCTAGTTTGATGCTAATTTTGCAATGTTCATTATAAGTTTATTATTATTAATATTATTAATATTATTATTATTATTATTATTATTATTATTATTATTATTATTATATATACATACACACACACACACATATATATATATATATATATATATATATATATATATATATATATATATATATATAGATGCAATAAACTGACGACGAACAGTACGAAACTAGTAACTAACTAGCCTAAGCGCTTTCGACTCCTAATGAGTCTTTTTCAAAGGCAAATACAAAACATAGTTACGACAAACAAATAAACACAAAAACGTTGCGTTTGTAAACCTCTACATTTCTATCTTCACATGTGCTAAAACTATAAATACAACCAGCTTGTATAGACTAGTTTAGCACATGTGAAGATAGAAATGTAGAGGTTTACAAACGCAACGTTTTTGTGTTTATTTGTTTGTCGTAACTATGTTTTGTATTTGCCTTTGAAAAAGACTCATTATGAGTCGAAAGCGCTTAGGCTAGTTAGTTACTAGTTTCGTACTGTTCGTCGTCAGTTTATTGCATCTATTTTAATTAATCCCTGACAAACGTGATCCCTAGGTGGATCCAGTACGCTTGAGAGGGTTGTTATTCGCCATATGATTTGTATTCTTTATATATATATATCTATATATCTATATATATATATATATATATATATATATATATCTATATATATATATATATATATATATATATATATATATATATATATATATATATATATATATATTACTCATATAAACATCCCTATCTCAGGTGATATGAAAGAGTTTTGAAAGTTATTTGCTAACATTGGGCAAACATATTTCGCTGTTTATTATCTTCATAGATGTAAGGCCTTCACGACGTTGACCTAAGTTTCACACATTTTATTAAGACAAATTGATGTAGGAGCTAGGACGACTATGGCGTTCCTGATTTGTTCGAGATATCCATAACTAATGCTTTCTTGTAGGCTGGTGGTCAGATTGTCTCTTGTACTGTATTTCAGTGAAAAGAATACTTTATTAGCAGAGATACAAAAGCTGCAGGTTGAGAAAAAGAAAGAAAAGGAATCATTTGAAAAGATCGATAAGCAGAGGGAGACGTGAGTACCCTATTTTTGAAGACCATTTCTATTAATAAAAGTCTTTATTTGAATCTAAGTAGTATCTGGAATAAACAGATCCTACAGTTTATGTATATCATAAGGCTGTACTTATATATATATATATATATATATATATATATATATATATATATATATATATATATATATATATATAGTTTCTCAATTACCTTTGACCTACTTACCTATGGAGTATATTACAAACAGTAAAAATATATCTAAATCCCATTGCCATGATTTATCGGGTTTTCCTGAATTTTAGTCTTTTATTTTGTGTGTTAGAAATTTTGCTGGCTTTTTATAAATTCTTATGCGTCAGGGGTCTTTTTAAAATTCTTTGCTACTCTGTATTGCTGTATGTACTATTGAAAATGTAATACTGCAACTTGATATTCCAATCCATCCATTGGAAGCATACAGCTAGAAAGAAGCTATTAATGTGTGCCATTAGGAATTGATGAAAATAAATTACAAAAGTGATATTGGCACATAACAATTGCACAGACTAAATAAATGAAAATTTATGACTGTTTTTTCTTTTATTGGTGAATGAAAATAATTTTCATAGTGTATACTAATTTAAATAGACGTTGACGACAAAGAGATCCAGTTTAGTGCCTATATTACTTAATCAACATTTCGTTTGTTTAATAAGGATCTTTCTTTACTATTTTAGTACATTGAACGAAACGTAATATCTTTATCAAATTTTACAAGCATGCAAGGGAATAAAACAGAAAATCGAATTGAGTCTATCATACAGCTTGAAATTTCGGAAATACTAGCTCAGGCCGTAAGACATAGTTCATAAAGGTACGGCCACTGACTGGATGGTAAGGAAATAAAATGAGGAAACTCACCACCTCAAAAACATTCCTTTATCTGTAATACTTTTGGTTTCTTAACTAGAAATGGAAATACACGCAAATATTGATTGATGGAAAGAATAAAAATGTTTTACAAATTTAGAAACAGCAAACTGGTAGTCAGTCACGAAATGAAAATAGTTATCAAGGTGCATCACTATACAGATATAATAATACAAATCATGTGGCGAATAACATTCCTTTCAAATGTACGAGATCCGGCAAATGAACACTTGTGACAGGGATTGATTGAAATAAATGCAATAAACTGACGACAACAGTGCATATACAAAACAGAGACAAAACAAACAAATAAAACACAAATGGTTTGTTTTGTATTGTTTGTTTCTCTGTTTTGTATAGGTCTTTGAAAAAGACTCATTAAGTGTCTAATGCTGTCAGGCAATTTCGATATTATATTAGTTTTGCACTGTTCGTTGTACGCTTATTGTAATTTATATATATATATATATATATATATATATATATATATATATATATATATATATATATATATATATATATATATATGTGTGTGTGTATATATATATATATATGTGTGTTTGTGTGTGTGTGTGTGATTATGGATAAGTAACGGTATATATATATATATATATATATATATATATATATATATATATATATATATATATATATATATATATATATATATATATATATATATATATATATATAATACTCATGTAAACATTCCTATGACAGGTGACATGAAAAAGATTTGAAAGTCATTTGCTAACATTGGGCAAACATATTTCGCTGTAGATTATCTTCAAAGATGTGAGGCCTTCACGACATTGACCTAAGTTTCACACATTTTAATAAGACAATTTGATGTAGGAGCTACTATTATTATGGCGTTCTTGATTTGTTTGAGATATCCATAACTAATGCTTTCTTGTAGGCTGTTGGTCAGATTGTCTCTTGTACTGTATTTCAGTGAAAAGAATACTTTATTAACAGAGATACAAAAGCTGCAGGATGAGAAAAAGAAACAAAAGGAATCATATGAAAAGATGAATAAGCAGAGGGAGACGTGAGTACCCTGTTTTTGAAGACCATTTTTAATAATAAAAGTCATTTTTTTAAATCTAAGTAGTTCAAACAGTAAAAATGTATGTAAATCCCATTGCCATGTTTTGTCGAGTTCTCTTGAATTTTAATCTTTCTTATTTTGTGTGTTAGAAATTTTGCAACCTATTTATAAATGCTTATGTGACAAGGGTCTTTTTAAAATTCTTTGCTACTCTGTATTGCTGTATGTACTATTTAAAATGTAATACTGCAATTTGATATTTCAATCCATCCATTGGAAACATATAGCTAGAAAGAAGCTATTAATGTGTGCCATTAGGAATTGGTGCAAATAAATTTCACAGGTGGTATTGGCACGCAACAATTAGATTTTGTCAGACTAACTACAATGTAAACGTATGGCTGTTTTATCTTTTATTGGTGAATGAAAATAATTTTCGTGGTGTATAATAATTTAAATAGTCGTTGGCGACAAAGAGAACCAGTTTTGTGCGTACTCTACTTAATCAACATTTCGTTTGTTTGATAAGGATCTTTACTTACTGTTTTAGTACAATGTAATAAACGTAATATCGTTATCAAATTTGACAAACATACAAGGGAATTAAACACAAAATCGAATTGCGTCTATCATACAGTTCAAAATATCGGAAATACTAGCTCAGGCCGTAAGACATAGTTCACAAAGGTAAGGCCACTGGCTGGATGGTAAGGAAATAAAATGTGGAATTTCACCACCGCAAAAACATTCTTTTATCTATAATATTTTTGGTTTCTTAACTAGAAATGGAATCACATGCAAATATTGCTAGATGGAAAGAATAAAAATGTTTTACAAATTTAGAAACATCAAACTTGTAGTCAGTCATGAAATGAGAATGTTTAGTAAGTTGCATCATTATACAGATATACACTCACCCACCCATATATATATATATATATATATATATATATATATATATATATATATATATATATATATATATATATATATATATATATATATATATATATATTTATATATATATATATATATATATTTATTTATATATATATATATGTGTGTGTGTGTGTGTGTGTGTGTAAGTGTGTTTTAAAATCTACAAAAGCCAGACTTGTCCAAAACATTTCAATGATGCTGAGAATTATAGTTGCATCAAAACATTAGCTCTTAGAGACTGTTTGTATAAAGCATTTAATGGAACACATATCCTTTTACTATCAAAGTTTCATGTTCACGATACATAAGACGAAGATTCTTGAACCCTTGGCCAAGTAAAATGAGTGTGCAAATTATACAGAAGTTTAACAACTCTTGCTACTTATCACAGATTCGTGATATTTGAGAAATACTAGCAAGTGTTATCAGAATAGGATGGGTAATTTGAGGTTTCTCACTTAGAGACCCCCTAACTGCCAAAAAACGATATATGTTAATGTGTTTGTCCGCAGCCCAATTTAGCTCAAAATGACGACATTCATATAAATTGGCTTTCAAACATATTTCTGACAAACATGTTTTGTCGGTGTAGTGGAGTCTATAAAATAGGAACAACTCAATTATCAATACTACATCATATGATTATTAGCCAAAATAATTAAAAAAAAACAAATGTTATATTAAACAAGTAAAATATTATATATAATGACATTCTATCATCCAATCCGACGTGTTGGATTTGATCTAACAAACAGATTTTGTAACATATTTAATTCAATCAAATCAGCATCAAGTTCTACTGGTATAAATCTAATTTAATAAACGATTGTATTAAAAAGGTATTCTATCATAAATCGCCGAAATATGGATCGCTATGGCTATTCGCTAGTGAAAATGATATGAGAATAGTGGGTGGGGCAGATGATGTGATGATATTTATTGATAACATGGTCGATATATTATTTGATAAGGATATTACTAAAGCTACACAGAATTAAACATCTACTTTTTATTATAATCGTTTTCGTATTTGCTGACTCTCATTCGCTGTATATTTCTTAGCATACTATATGTAATGCGAAAATAGCGTATTACGTCGTCCATATCATATTTTATACCATGCAAATCATATCGAATCTGATGAAGTATTTTTTATAAGTAATACTTGCTGTTTTGCAAGTATTGTTTTAGTCGCGAGTCGAGGCTCAACTTTTTACATGCTGCTGCAAGAGAAACACAAAACCTTATATTATTAACAAAAACGGATTTAATGGTGCGCCACTTGCAATACTACCAGAGTCAGTATTTAGCAGCGGTAAATATGATATCACTCGAAGTAGTTTTATATAGTATTTGTAACATTTTTTTGACGCAACAACGATTTTTATGATAGTATTTGTAATATTAAATTAGAGCGTCAACATCTTGTTTGGGAATATTTTCTGTAACATGATTAAAATTGACTATATTTTTTCATTATATAATATTTGTTTACATATTTTATACTTTCATTTAAGTAAATAATTGAGGAGTTTCAGCTACGAATTCCATACACCACCAATAATACGCTTTGGTTAATTTTCTATCATCAGCTATCAGCATGAACATTTCTCCGGTATCTTTATTTTATACTATATATACAGTTCCAGAAGTTTCATCGGTTGAAGGACGCCATGGAAATCTGACAAATATATTAAACTTTGCACTGCTATGCACAGACAATCAATACACACCAGTGATCTCTTCAGTGTGTTTGAGAGTGTTATTCTGCTGCGACTATGTGTTAGATTCTGATGCTACAGTGTATTCGATATCATTATCTTGTCCGTGAGGAATTTTAACAAGATTAGTTTTATGAACGATATTAGGAATGTCACTAATGATATAGTTAAGTCTTTAGTTAATATCGGCGAGTTTAATATAAACGGTTGGTGGAGTTCCAAAAAACTAATTAATATTTCTGTTTAAATTTCAACAAAAATTTAGAAACGTTTGTACGTGATTATTATAATCAGATCTAAATGAGGTAATTCCATCATTACTTGTCGGTAACAAAGTCGTTATTGGAATTCCATTATCATCGACGTATTTTTTATTTGCAGCGTCGAAATCCTTTTCTTGTGCTCTGAGATTATTAATACCATTCTCGTTTATATTGAAAATGCACGCATAATACCATCGCTCACTAATACGTATTTAGTTTCTTGGTTGTCGAAGTAATTTTTCGTTGCTGCTTCTGATTCTTTGGGTGGGTTTCCATGATACGTAATGTTTTCCTGACATAATGATGTCAACAGTAAATATACCGCCAGTTTTTTTTAAACATGATCATTATTGGACTTGCCCGAATACTGTAATTTACCTTGATCAGCAAAAGTAACAATATTATTAATAACTGCGGTGGGAATATGAATGAGTACATCTGATAGTTTTATATTACTCGTTTTTATTGGTCCTTCTTTATCTTTAAAAAAACAACTTCATTTGATCAAAACTTATGATATTTAAAAATTAGTAATTTCTCTTTTGAGCTGACCAAGATTTGTGTATGTAGATAGGTCACCCTGCTGAGCAGTAGACGAATTTGCTTCTGTTGTTCCAAATTATTAATAAAAACTAATTTTTTTTATTGTTGACAAAATTATGTACCAAAAAATTGTATAACAATAATGGCAAAATCGTCGATATTAAACTTTGATACAGAGCGGTCGGTGAAATATAAACATAACAATAAACATCAATATTGTCTTTATCTTATCCTTAGCAGAACACGATCTGTTAAAACAAATTTGCTTATGAATTTATTTTTCGGAGATAATTTTAACTACGA
The DNA here is from genome assembly GCA_016746295.1 of Potamilus streckersoni. NCBI lineage: Eukaryota > Metazoa > Mollusca > Bivalvia > Unionida > Unionidae > Potamilus > Potamilus streckersoni. The sequence continues at coordinate 1,082,905 of JAEAOA010000619.1, forward strand.
TTGCATTTATATGTACACAATTAAGCAGACAAGATACGTACGAGCTACTTAACCATTTATAATGACAAACTCCATGACGATCTTGAGGCTGGCGAGGATTTTTTATTATCAGACAATCTCAAGAACTTATTCCAGTTAATCAACTTAATTCGTCTGAAAATAAAATAGTTGCTGATGATATTCCGCTAAACAATGAGGAAATGAATAAAATCAGATCGTATTGTTCACTGTCGCGAAATAAGAAATGTAATTATATTTATCTCGCTCAAGGATATTATTATTATGTGGACAGATTTCTCAGGCGAGATACTGGTTTTTTTTACATTATTTCCTGGACTTGACAATATTGACTTTATAAATATCACGAACGAACAACGTGACAATGCAACACAATATAAATTTATTGAACGATATTGTCAAACAACGGCAAATAGATATGACATTTCTTGTTTGATAAATTAACAAATGATACGAGTAAAATGTTTGATGTTTTATTGAAATATATTCATAATATTTTGTTTATAGAAAATAGCATACAATTAATGGCAAAAAAAGAGAAAATATAGAAAACATATAGAAAATCTATAAAAAAACTTGCGCAATCTCAGGCAAGATTTAAACAGCTAGTTTAAGAAGCACAACGTTTCTGCAGCAGAAGCTACAGCCACAATTTTTAAACCAGTTACTGAGACTTTACTTGGAAAATAACCTGAAGGTAAGCCACTATCAGAAGAAAAACATAAAACTTACAAGAAAAAGGTCTAATGGATTAGTTAAAGAACAACAAGAGAGGTCTGAAGATACAAAAGTTGAGCCGAGGCACTTACAGCACATATAGCTAATTCTGCTGCAAGACATACTGAAATAAAGCTGCTAATAAAGTATCCGCTGAAACATTAACAAAAATTAGCAATTGCAACAGCAGCTGGACTAATTGATAGAAAATTAGAAAAAAATAATGAAAAAGAAGAAATGTTAGAGGATATTTATGCTAGGGAAAAAGCTGAAAAAGAAGCATGGAGAAAAGAACATGGATTAGATGATCAGGAACGAGAACGATTTGAATCTAATTTAGAAAATATAAAGCACCAAATAAGAGATAATGAGTATGAAGGTTTTCATGAAAAAATGGTTTTACAAATACGAGATACTAAAAAGGATGATTACAAATCCGAAGAGAAAATTAGAGAGCTATAAAAATAAGAGAAGAAATTAAGATACATATTGACGATGTAAAACTGGAAAATGAAAACTACATAAGCAGTATTAACAAATATCTGCATTGGATTATTGCTGATTTTTATATCAAAGTTATTAGTAGAATAAAAGAAGACCGACATAAACATGTTAACAATTGTTTAAGTACTTAAACAAAATATATGGATGCAAAACCTATGAGGGCTGATAAAGGTGTCCTAAAGGATATGAAACCTATTGAAAGACAAATTGAGTTACATAGAATGGTTGATGATGATGAAGAACTTGGTAGAAGGTCTACTGGAAAAATATTAGGAACTGGAGTCAGATTTTTCGCATCAGTTGCTGAAATGATTGGCCGATTAATGCTATTGATATCGTCAAAAAAAGCTGGGAAGTTTATTGCTGAAATCGAAAATTAAATTATTGACATACTTGATAATTTCAGATCGAGAAGTTTATTAGCATCTGACGAATACGATACATTACAATCGACTTAATCGCGGCGACTTAATTTTATAAAATTATAATAATAAATGTCAGACTCTGGCCAATTTAATAAAGATAACACGAACTTTTCAGTAAAGTGTGTTCCGCTTATAGGACCAGATCGTGAAAAACAGTACGAAATTTGATTAATTTCATACACTTATTGGAATTCCATGGCAAATGTTACAATTGATGTCAATGATGTGTTTGAATTTAGAAATATTGACGATAACAGCTGGAAAAATGCTAACATTCTTAAGAACGGCGTGGAGATTGCTCCGGTAGCTGTCAAAGATATAAATAAAAAATTAAAGAAATTGAAACAACGAGCGAAGAATCTGATTTTGTTCTTACTGTTGTTCTTCCACCTGAAACTGCACCTTGGGCATCATTTAACATTCCGCAAGACGCCTACAACATGTCAGATTTAAATAAAACAATATACTAACTTATAACAAAAATTAAAGATAGTGCAGATGATTTTAAGTTGGAACCAAATTAAAATACAATGCGAGCTAGAATAAAAGTAAAAAATGGTTTGATAGCTAGTTTTTCATCACCAGCGAGTATAGCGTCATTATTAGGGATTAAATATCAAAATTATGTTTCTCTTTATAAGCAGGTTACGTATGACAGCGAACAGCCAGTAAATATATCTGAAGTAAATACAATATTGGTAAATTTTTATAATGCATCTGGATCTTATTCAGCTGAGGGCACCAAAGGGCAAACTATATACAGTTTTTCACCAGAGGTTGCACTAGGTTCTCTCATGCAAATTAAATCACGTCATATTATATACTATCCGTAAAATGTTAAAAATCAAAAAACAGAAGTAAATATGCAATTGTCATACAAATCTGGACTACAGTTGGATTTAAATAATGTAGCTGTTACTTATTACGTGCATTTACGCGAACAATAGCAAAAATATATTTTGGGAAAGATTTAACATCAAAATTATAAAACTCAGATATAATGTAACAGAAAGAAAAGTTTATAGAAGAAAAATATTTGGAGAATATTTTGGAATTATATTTACTAAAATTATTACAATTATTCCAGGACAAGCTCGTAAACACGGGTATAGCTTTTGAAACTGGAGTTGTATCTGCTGCTGGAAGCGCAATGGGACCAAAAATATCTGATAAAATAAAAGGCTCACTGACAATTAAACAAGTTATTTCAGAATCGCACCAACAAAAGGAACCCAAGGCATAACGATAACAACAAAAAAGCCTTTTTCACCAAATGGCGAGGAGATGCTACAAAATTGAATATCTAAATAACAGCACCGCAATAATTTTATGTAACCTAATAAAATAAAATAATGTCTGTGAAAACTTATTTCGATTTAGCAGACGTTTATGACACAGACAACACAGTAACATAATTTGAATATGTTGAATATCTTGATGAAAATTTTAACAAACCTAATAAGGCTGCCGTCAGAACATTTAATACATGAAAGGAGGACGTACTTCTACTGCCTTACAAAAATATTGGAAGTTCGTGGTCATATTATGACAGTAGCTAATCTCCCTGCCGCAATTGATCCTGGAACAGAGGTAGCTCTTATAAATAATGATTGGTCTGTATTTAGAAGTGTTAGATATCAGCTGGCCAATTAAACTGTCAAATACATTTCAAATCACTTACAAGTTGCAAGTACAGTCCTAAATATTATTTTGTTCTCTCGTGACTACTCCGGAATCAGGAAGCAGGATCTAGAGAATTTATTTTAATAAGAGCATTAGCCGACGGATTTGGGAGAGTAAGAAGTTTTCTTATTGCTAATGCTGCTAAATTTGGTAAAGTCCCACCAGCTGAATCCGCTAATGCAGACGCTGCAAGTCACTTCCTACAGCTTGTTATAATTTTGGTATAGCCATTGCAGTAATAGATGCTGAAGGAACTGCGATGTTAACTTTGATTAATAATTTAGCTAATAATAATCCAACATTTAACGTAGGAAATATACGTTATAATGAAGGTTATGTTAGGAGAAATGAACTTACGAAAGAATGATGTCAAATTACAATGATGATGCCAATAAGTAGAATATTTGACTTTTTCAGGGACTATTCTAAAATATTTCGTGGAGTTAAACATACGCTTATTTTAGATTGATCAGAGAAAAATAATTGTCAACCCAGATCTTATGGGATTGATGTGCAATTTGTCATAACCAAACTTGCACTATGGATCCCACGAATAAGTCCGTCAATCTCTAAAACGTTAGGATTAATTGATATGCTGCAAAACATACTAATAAGATTTTTTAACAAGATATATTATAGCAAACATCAGTACCGAATAACACCGATTACACATGAAAACAACATCACCTGAATAACAACCTCGTCAGTTATTTGTTGTATTTCAGGATCAAGCTCTACATGGAATCCAACAACAAAATAATAGAATATTTGATAGCGCAAATGTTTGACGATTATATGCCATAATAAATTCGAAACAATAAATTCAAAACAATATCCAGAGCGAGCGATCGAGTGTAATTTTGTAGATGATGAGAATAAAAAACATTACTAGAACTTATTTACTTGACTCAATGCAAAAATATCAATATCCTATAGATGGATCTCATATATCATTTGAGGAATTTAGTACACTTTATTCGATATTTCATTTTAATGTTAGTAAGCATAGCGAACGAACTGTAGACAGCACGGCTGACATTAAACTTACTTGGACACTCGTAAAAGCTCCAGCAGCGCCGTTAAACGTATAAACGTTAGTGATAAGCGATAGATTTGTTAGAATTGACTCTGTTGGAAGTAAAATGTCAGTACAAGTTTAGAGCGATTTACTAGAAGTTCGAGAAACTTTAAGTTTAATAAAAAAAAATTGTTATATAACATTACAAAATATATTGTTAAAGAAATACATGTAACTGATGGCCAAGTTTAAAAAATTATCAGCTGATGTTGCAAAACTGGGACAGGTTTCATTGAAGGCGAACCCTAACGCTTCGGGTACTTTAACAAAATTTATTGTTAACCAAAAAACTGGTAATTGTATACGATCGCAAAAGTCTTTTATTTTAAAATTTAAATTTAGTTCAAATAACTGCGATGTCCGGCACTATAGCCAAAATATTGCTACCTAAAATATTGCCTGTACTTAGTACATTAAGGCTAGCAGAGCGTCTTGAGCAGTATCTGGCGAATCAGAAAAAGCAGTTAAAGGTAGTTGAATGTAGTGGTATACAGAAACTTTTTATATGCAGATTGAAGGTTTTTTTGTCTTAAGATTAAATAGAATGCCTAAACGAAAATAGAATGCCTAAGCGAAAAACGGTGCAAAAAAGACAACGACCTAAAAAGGCATGACAGCGAAAAGGTGGATTTCCGTCAATAGCTCAATTAGTAGCAAAATTAGCGGAAATTATATTGCCGTGTCTGTTTTGACGAGGACGAGGACGAAGACTAACATTGCCAGGAGCAAGGAAATAAAGTCGCGGCCGACAAATTCGACTCTGTTAAGTAATATTGATATACTTGATCAAACTAAAAAAGTAAACAATTTCCTCGGAGTTCATTCGAAGGATAAGCTTACGGCGATTGCATGGCCAGGTTTATGCGTTATAAATGTACAAGCTTTTAGTGCCGGATTTGGTATACATTGGGTAGCTGTTTTTGATGACAATTATTTCGACTCGTTCGGAATTCCACCAAGTGACTTGCTAAAAAGATATACAAATAAAAACAAAATAGCAAATTACTCGTCTAATCAAATTCACCCAGTTGGAAATTCCGCTTGTGGATATTATTGCAAAATGTTCATTAAATATCATATAACAAAAAGTCCAGACCTTCTAACATTCATTTTGTAATTCGACAAACAACCTTCTCACGCTAATGATGAGATTGCAATTAATTTTGTCTAAACTTACAAATAGAACAATATCAACATATTGTCATAAGCGTAAAAGTAAAACAAAGAATGAAAGACGAAAAGAAAAAACAGAAAAAACAAAGAATAGAATAATGCTGCAAAGAATTTGCGCAATTTATGGAAAAAGATAAAAGTATGTTTTATATCAGCAAAGTTCTAAGGAATTGTTACAGGCCTAACAATGTCTAATAGACGACTGAAACAATAATTATGTTTCTTTTGAAAATCATTTTTAAAAATTCAGTAATATTTCTTATCTTTGTACGATCGAACCCCCAGCAAATTTCAGTATCATTTTGATCAATTTAAAGTATTTTTCATACAAAATTATTTTTGTCGCATATTGCTTGATCTTGCTCTATCTTGATAAATTTGGTACGAAAAGGTTAAAAATAATATAAAATTTTTTATTGAAAAACTCTGGGGATCTGACCCTCAAACAAGTGTGAAATTTAATTAAAAAATCGCTTATTCCAAGCCAAACGATCTAAATAAACGTCTAAATTTGACCAAAAACAAGTAAAGTTATGAAAACTTTGTCAGTTATAAATAAATACTGATGTGCGACTGAAATTCCGATATAGAATTATGTCTCGAACAAAATAAACTTTTTACATATTGCCAGAAATGCAGCAGCAGAGAAATAATTGGAACGGGTATAAATATACATATATTAATTGGCAAACTGCCGAAAACAAAATTCGGATGGACATTACCAGGTAATAAATATACTGCCCTATGGAATGCTCTTGATGAGCAACTTAAAGAAAATGATAATCCGCTGCCAGTACAATAACCTTGCAATCAGGTAAACGCAATAGCCGTGCGTCATGATATATACTGCAGAGATATTGAACTTCCTAGTGGCGAAACAATGTTTCATCTGCGACAAAGTAATGTTAGACGAACTTCGTAAAATGAAACTCGTAAATATGCGAGAACGTGTCCACCGAAGGCTGGTCTAGGGTTTTATTGGTGCAAAATATACACTTGGACTCGGTAGAGACATATACGATGATCTGGCGGACGAACTACACAAACCTAAAACGTTTCCACGACGTAAAATTGTCACAAACGCCGTTGATGACATTTGGGCAGTAGTTTTTATGTGAAGTCTAGCTCAATTTAACGATAATAAGAGATATCTTTTTAATGTTGTCGATGATTTGAGTAAATACGCATTATTTAGCGTACCATTTTGCGATAAAACAAGAACGTCAATGACCAATAGTCTAAAAGAAATAATACCAACAGAAAGAAAACCGAAGAGAATTTGGATTGGTTACGGAGTAGAGATTTGTAATAATAAGTTCGAGCAGTTTTTGGAACAAATGACATTAAAAATACCTTACTGTAAATGTAGGAAAAAGCGTTTTTTTCGAACTATTTAATAGTACACTTAACGAAAATATTCATAAATATTTGACATCTAAAATACGAATAGATATATTGACAACTTACAGAAAATTGTTGACAAATACAATAACACGAAACACCAATGCTAGCTAATGAAACCATATACCGAAAACACAAATTTAGAAATGGCGATAAAGTTACAATTGCATTGACAAAAAAAATTGAAATATGTTTTATTCATAATTGGAGTGAAGAAGTATTTGTTGTTGATAAAGTACTTTTAACAATACCATTTATATACCTGTTAAAAGACTTATTAGGAAAACATATAACTGGCAGTTTCTACGAACAGATACTTCAAAAAATAGGACAAGATGTATTTGTTATTGAAAAAGTTATCAAAAAGCGCGGATACAAAAGTTTAGTTAAATGGCGTTTGTATAGCGATATATTTAATATTTGGGTACCAACTCGGTCGATCGAATAATATTATTATAAATTTTTTCGTATTTTATTAGTACTGGCCTATATTGTACTGTTTACTGTGCTACATAAAGAAATTAAATGTAATTTTCTCGCATCATCGACTGGCGTTAAATTAAATAGTTGGAAAAAATATAATCGAATTTTTTGTTTCTTTAATAGGCGGGTACCTTTCTGTTTACTTGCTAAAATATTTGATGATCGGCAACACTAAAATTAAATTTTAATATTCTTTTGGCAATAGGGTACTAAATATCATATCGCCCAGTTGTTGGCCTGCTTAATTTAGTTTGCTGACAACAACTTGTTATTCATCATCATTGTCATTGTTATACAAAATATAATTTTCAGCATAACCAGCAAATCTGTCGTCGGTGATATTTTTTGATGTAATATTTGAAATTGGAACAAAATCTTCCGAATATAGCGGAACCAGTCTCTCAATTAAGCTCAATATTATAATAAATTTTTATCTAATTAATATATAATATGTTCGTGGAAATATAATATAATTGTCGAGTTAATATACTAAATCAAAAAGAATTAACCGAAGCTGTTAGAAATCACATGATTGGATATAATTTATATTTTATTGATTTTATGATAGCATTAGGCGAATCAGATAAAAAAATTGCAAAGAGAAGCGAATAAAATAAATTTGATATAATAAAATAATGGCATTACGATTAAGTCACGATGATAGAATATAATTTGATAATAATTGTCTTACTTAAAACGACATAGAACATATTAATAATTATCGTATTTAAAACTAAATCTATCAAATGTTATCATCCAGATTGTTGATCTTCATTTACCATCAGCTACATCTTTTATTCAATCTGATTCAATTTTATGATATTTTGCTGCAGATGTTATTGATCTAAATTTTATTTCTTCAGAAGATTCGATATTTATTGAGATTACTGATTTTGGATCTTTAAAATTAGAATCATCAAAATAGGCCCCATACTTGTGTTTTCTTTTGGTGTAACGATATCAAAATTTTCTAGATAATTATCAGTTCTAATTTTATTAAAACGGTCGATGACTACACCATTAGGAATACCGGCATTACAAGTTTCATAAAAATTTATCCATCTTATAACAAACAAAATTAGTTTTTGCTTCACGTTCCATCACATTAAGATATCCATCTTTATTCAAATTTCCAATAACATTTTTAGTTCTTATGTATCTAATAATTCCCTTATCATTTGCTTCGTATAGACTAAGCACTGGATGGCGTAGATATTCGTTTTGTAAGCCTAAGTTTTTAACAACTGCGCCATTTCCTCTGTATACTAGTTGTTTTTCAGGAAATCACCAACAAACAACGTGTAAATAAAATCTTTTCGAAACATTTAAATTCATTCTGCGTTATCACTCTTTACAAAACTTAACACCAATATATTTTTAGTTGCTATGTTAATAACAGAGCCTAATGCATTTGCAGTATATAGGTTGTACTCTGGGTGAACTTGATACACTTCTTTCCCTTTCCCTTCAGTGGCAGATATCTCAAGATTTATGTCATTATACTATAATGCTTTCCATATTTCTAATTATATATATATATATATATATATATATATATATATATATATATATATATATATATATATATATATATATATATATATATATATATATATATATATATATATATATATATATATATATATATATATATATATATATATAATTCTGAAATTGAGATACGTTGCCTAAAAGAACGTTCTAAAATCTGAAAAAATCTCCCGCATTTTCAGGCTATGATAGCAGTTACAAACTTGATGATCCGAATGCTTTAGCTAGGTTTAGCTATGCAACGTTATTTCATCTTTTATAACCTGTTATAGCTCGAGAACTTGCAGCTCATAAAAATATAAAACTTGTAGTCCAGTCTCATACAATCTTATCAAAATTACCCGCAGTAGAGGATGTACTTTTGGAAACAAAACGTTTTGACAGCAAAATCTTGGACCCCTATTTAACAGCCAAATCGAGAAAGATATTGACTGGAACAAACAATACCATGGTCGCCGATGAACCGCATCACGAAATAAACAAATAAACAAAATTTAGGAATAATTTAAGTCGTCTGGTTCAGGTTAGAAATTCGAAATGACTAAAGCAGTTTTGTTTCACACAACGAAATATAACGTACTTCGCGGTAATTTGTACGTCGATCTTCCTCAAAAATTTAGGAACAAAAAATTCTGTATAAATGTCCAAAACAACGATAACAGATGTTTCCAATGTACTGGTCTTTCGTTAATGTTTTCCAAAGAACACAATTCTGATCGCTTTAGCAAGTATGTTTCGCAGAAGAACAGACTAGAGTTTGATATATCAACTTTCTAGCAGCAGAAAATCATATACCAAAGTTCGGAAAACAAAATGGTATCTCAGTAAATGTTTTCGGACTAGACGAGCTAGAAAACGTTTTCTCGACATATATCTCAGAAAATGATTAACAAAAGACAATAAATTTATTATTTTATCATTATTTCATCACTGACATTACTTTTGGATAAAAATAGTTGAGCGGATTAGTTGGCGAACATAAGTAAAAACATAAGAAAAAAATATTTATGTTATAGATATCTGCACGACTTTGCTATGGATGGAAGACTGCAGAACCATCTGAAATACTGCATCAACGTTCACAAAATAACTATGCCTGGCGAAAAAGAAAAAGATATTACAATTTAAATATTATAATAATAAACTGAATATTCCTTTTGTTATTTTCGCCGATTTCGAGTGTCTACTAGTTCCCGTGGCTGGAGCAGAAAATAATTGGAATAAATCATGAACAAGAAAGATACAACAGCATATTCCCTGCGAAGTAGCTTATAAAGTGGTGTTTTGCGCCAGCGATAAATTTTTATCTCCGATAAGGTTATATAGAGGTGAAAATCCTACCATGTGGTTACTAAAAAATTTATCAGACGAAGTTAATACAATTTCTTACAGATTACTGAAAACAGCTCCGATAAGAATAACGCCTAAACAACAGATGAACCTTTGTGAGGCCGTTAATTGTCATATTTGTGAAAAGTTGCAGCCGGACTCTAAGACGCAAGATTACTGTCATTTGACCGACTAATATAGTGGAGCAGCTACTTACAGTTATAATTTAAAATTTCATGCTCCAGGTTTTATTCCTATAGATTTACATAACTTTCGTGGCTATGACAGTAACATCATTATAGAAGATTTTGGTGATAAAAACAATAAAGCTAAACGAAAATTGAAATAAGTGATAAAATGTATTCCTAGTAATTTTGAAAAGTATATATCAGTCACTCTAGGCAAACTACGCTTTATTGACAGTATGCAATTTATTGCAACATAATTAGACGATCTCGTTAAAGCATTTTCGCATGCCTAAAGAGTTGTTTCGTTGAAAACTATGTCGATCTGACAAAGAAAAGTATCTTTCCTTGCGAGTATCTTGATTATTGAAGCAGATTTAATGAAACTTCTCTACATGACAAAGATAAGTTTTAATCGCAGCGCAAGAATGAAATCATTACAAATGACGAGTATATATATGCACAGGATAAGTGGAATAAATTTGCATGTAGAACATTTGGTTATTATCACGATTTATATCAGAATGCAGATGTATTATTCCTTGCAGATGTTTTCGAGAATTTTCGTAAGGTTAGTAATGCAAATTATGGATTAGATCCTTGTTGGTATTATTCTGCTCCAGATCTGTCATGGGAGGCTTTATCAAAAACAAGCATTATAGAATAACATCTATTGACAAATGTCAATATGTTTAACTTTATTGAAAAGGCATCAGAGGCGGAATTAGCGGTATAACAAAAACTGTAAATATTTATGGTCGGGATTGATACAAATCTTCAGAAATATTTTTGATATTTTGTTGAATTTGATCTAGGCTACTCTTGTTTGTCACACGATCTACATAACGACGGTCCGTTTATTGACATAAATATGAAATGTCATGCCGTGGCTAAATACGAATTTGAATAATAATTTTTAAGTTAATGAACAACTCGATAATTGGTGAGACTGTGTAAAATATTTGTAGGAGATTTTCGACTAAGATTGTAAATGATATCAGTAACAGAAAAAAATTAGTTAATGATGATGGTTGTGTTTGTGTGAAAATACTTATGAAAATCTTTCTGCAATAAAAAGACGAAAGACAAATTTAAAGTAAATAAATCCATTTATGTTGGTGCAGCTGTATTTGCTACATCAGTGGCTGATGTACGATTTTAATTATAATTTTACCAAACAGCAATGTCCAGATTAGGAGTTGATATTTACTGATACAGACACTCTGGTATATAATATAAAATGTGAAAATGTCTATCAGGATATTTACATAATAAAGATTTGTTCGATTTATCAGATTATCGAGCATGAAGTGAAGTTCATGATAATTCAAACATAAAAGTTATTGGTAAATTTAAGGTCATATTTATGTTTGTGCCGGTGAGAGAGTTTGTTGGACTATGAAGCAAAATGTGCGTTGATATATTAGACCAAAATAAACTGACCAAGAAAGCTAAAGGTATCCCTCGCGGATATGTGAAAAAAGATGATGAATTTTGAGGATTTCAAAGCAGCTCTAACCATCATCGTCCGTTCTATTAAAACTAAAGTCATTTGGACTAATCATAATAAGCTTCAAACGACTACAATTAAAAAACGTGGACAAATCAAATTGGATGATAAAAGGTATTGCAAAGACGAAATTAATACTCTCGCGCTTAGGCATCATTAAAGTAATATTGTCTAAGCATCAGAAATAATGTTTGAAAATTTAACATTAGTAGATGGAGTTAATAGCAAAATAAAAATGGTCAATAACCAATAATTATCGTTTGAATTTAATGGTAAAATTTCAGGCATTTGTTTTAGTAAATTTGACAGAATCAAACGTTCTCTCATTAGAACAGACGATGACGAGTATTTTCAATATCTCGAAAATTTACAAAATGCGCTTTCAATAAAATATGAAAATTTACATAATCCAATAAACCAAGGTCGGTACACAAAAATTAACATAGATCTGGACAGGTCAATGGCCTTTTGCAAAAGGACGTAAGTATTATCTTAATAAAATACCTATGAAAGAAAAGATTCAATGCCATCGCAAGATATCTGGCAGAATTAAACTTCTGTTATATAATTATGATAACACGATATACTTAACAGCTAATGTGGATCTGCTTTTCATATGATGAGAGAGATAGTCTTTTTATATTACTACAGCTTTTAAAAAGGAGATAATAGCGCTATTGTTTAGTTTAAAATCTATATAAGTTGTCGAGCATAAAATATATACTGTAATATTCTTTCGTATTTCCTAATGAAATGTAATAGAATTATAAACCTGATAGCATATCTAAGACTTTCAAATCGTATTGCAGTTCTGTCTTTGCTAAAGTAACTAGCAATTGCCTTTACGTAATTAATATATAAGACAAACCGCTTCAGAATCAAATGTGCTTGAGTACAAGAGTGTATTTTCAATTCGTACGGACATGTGTATAATTTTTCGATGGAGAAAAAGTGCATATATATATATATATATATATATATATATATATATATATATATATATATATATATATATATATATATATATATATATATATATATATATATATATAATGAAAATGTACCGTTTTGCCAAATACAGATAAAACATCAGATTATCCTTTCTATCTTTATAAAAGATCTCAACATATACAGCTTTGCTATAGTACATTTAAAAATTATTAATGGATATGCAAGTGTGTCATGTTACACAATCTTAATGCATGAAGTTATTTTTTTTACATTGTCAGTCTGCTATGGATAATCGATCGGCTATGTTATCAATAAATGTCATTATTTATGTCCTTTGTGCTTGGAAACTGGAGAAAAAAATCACATTTTACACATTTTACACATTAATTGTGGTTTCTGTGAAGATATCAACTATTGTGTGTTTATTTGCTATCTTCGTCATGTTGTTTGTCTTCTGCCGCAGTTAAACAAATGATGAAATCAAGGTCGTGGTGATATCGCGTCATCGATTTAAACTTACATATATGTACACACCTTAATCCGAAATAATCAAAATGCATTCACAGTGGTTAATATACAGAACATGCCATTAAAGTTGATAAACATATTGGATTAGATACGTAGTATTGAAAAAAAAAACAGAAAGAAAGAACCAATGGAAAAGTAAAAAGTGCATAAGGGCTAGCGAGTTTCGCCAATATATATATATATATATATATATATATATATATATATATATATATATATATATGATATAAATGTTCCTCTTCTATTTGATATCAAGTGGGCGTGAAAGATATTTCTTTTATATTGCCAAATCCATTTCATTTACAGGCAGTAAATTCTCCCTTTTGTGGATTGTTGATAACGTAACATACAATGCACCAGCGTTATTGGGAAAACTTAATACCATTACAGAGCTTTTGATTTCTCGGATGTCTTTTTTACATTTTTCAAATGCAAACATTACGTTGAAAGGCGTGGTTCAGAAATTATCTCATAAAATTGTATTTCAGAGAAAAGGAGGCTTTACTAACTGAAAAACAAACAATGGAATCAGACATCAAAACACTTCAAAACGAGAATAAAGCATTAAAGCAATCAGAAGAAAAGATCAAAAATCTGAACGAGCAGTGAGTACTCATTTGGTAGATAAGAAACATTCATTTTACTTCAATTTAATTTCCAAATGAAAGTATTTTTTTAAAAAATAATTATGTCTTACTGTTACATTATATTATGGCTGTATCTTCATATATTCCCTTCTTTAATCCAGATTGTATTTTACTGAATAAATTATTAGTTAGTTGTTCTCTTTCAGTTTCACCACTTATTCAAGGAAACATATCTTAACGATGCCGTTTTAAAATTATCATTCCACTATATATTATTTGCATGATTCTAGTTCGCAAAACATTCGTTTTATTAATCAGGAGAATAATTAATTATTAACACTATTATTGTCCCTTAGATCAGAGTGAAAAGGTAAATTATTCTTATTTATAATGTTCTCTCGCTTCTTGCATTTTGCAATTTGATGTCATTCTATAAAAATAGAATAAATAAAATATCTTATCATACGCTTCAAATCACAACATTTTATTATTGCTTCATGTTGACTTTAATAATTAATCATTATGTTCAAGAAACAGAGACCATTGTGCTGGAAGCAGATGATACGACAAAACCAGCCAAAATCCATCCATATACAAACTCAATTCTTTATGACGACTGAATATTCCTAGAAGTACGATAAGACGTAAATAGGCCAAATCCGTTCTTGTCATTGTTATGAAATTGAATCATTAACACATATAAATTCGCTAATACTGGATATGTTTCATGGTGTGGTAAGAAAACGTGATATTTTAATGAGTGGTTTCACAATTCGTTAAAATATATCGTTTTTTTGTTATCTTTTTGGAGTATTATTACAAGAAAACATATATCAGGTATTTCGGTAGAGTGGAATATTTTCATTTTATTATATGCTAAATGTGCTTTGTAATCAGAGCTTTGAAGATTAAACGCAATCTTAGTTGGAACACGCTACCCTCGATCCCTTGACATAAAAAGGCGGTATGAATTGGTTAACATAATATATCGCAGTTAATTACATGTTTATCATTTTGTAAACTATTTCATCCTATTTAAAAAGAAGGAGGCTGATTTAAAGCAATCCATTACTGCGGGTTTATCATTGTTGTCATTAAAGTATGGTGAAATAACTTCCGACAGAAGAGAATGGCATCTGGTCAGATATTATATTTCTTAAACAATTATTTACATGTCTGAAATGTAAATCAATTCTGTTGATTTAACCTTGCTTACAAAGTACTCGTTTTTTGTTCCTTCAGGAACAACTTTCATAGGAATACAAAAAAGCCTCGCATGGCATGATGTGAAATATATTTTCACACTATAAAATATATTACTATATTTTTCTCACTCGAAATAAGGGCATTACCAAATTATTTAGTCAATGAGTATTGCATATTTCAAACTTCAGTACATTAAAAATAACTTTTAATAATTAGCGTGCAAACGAATAAACATTATAGATAGGTCAATTGGCAAATGAAAACAGATGGATAATTCAGTCTCTGACCATCCCAAATGATTTCGCTGAGGAGGTGCATCTAATATCCCTCGAAACTACTAGGCTTGACATGTTTTAAATATAATAGTATTAGGTGAAGAAGCTTTGATTAGAAACGTTTTAAATTCATATAACTTGATATCAAGAACCTTTCACACTTATTCAAACTGAAATTGCATAACAGTTGAAGTAAATTTCTTGAAACGTATCAAACGTGGTATATATATATATCTATATAGATATGTATATATATATATATATATATATATATATATATATATATATATATATATATATATATATATATATATATATATATATCGGTCTTTACATTTGTCAGATTGAAGAAAGTAGAAGCGGAGAAACATAATCTTAAACAAGAGGTGACCGCACTGCAGAAGGAAAATGACGAAGTAAAATACCGGTAAGAATACATAAGCCTATGTGTTTTGTATTTGCCATAGAATAACTGTTCCAAATAAGGAGATTTTACAAAATCGTTGAAGGCGCAGATTCAAGCAAAATCTCCATAAACCTATCATTTGGTTACATTTGGGAATCAAAATGTGTGCAACGGGTAAAGTGGTAGTTAACGCATACATTTTTGCAATAGTCTTTATATGTCAAGTGCAGTGCTACATTATTCTATATCATTCGAAATCGCAAGAGCTATTGTTCTTTCGAAATAATTGATATTCAATACTTCAAACACTAAAATTTAAAGTCAATTAAAATTTTTAAATATATAAGAACCTACACCACAATGTTCCAAATATATTTCTAGATTGTTACCAAGTATTTTTGAATTATATCATTAACAATATTAAGTTTAGTACCAGAACGATTAGTTGATCATACGTTCTAAGCAGCGAAAATTATTTCTTTCATGTATTTGCAACCAACATTCGTCCATAGCTTGTACACGTAGCCAAAAGTATACCATTACTTCCATTGGAGTACACACACAAGTACAAGAAAAATTTATTCAGTCACGTATACTAATGTTTTCTCCAGGTTAAAAGAAAGTCAAAGTCCTTCTCTCTCAAACGTTATATCAGCAAATGACACCAAGGCAGTCCAACAACTTAAAAACGAAAACGAACGTCTGCGAACAAGGTATTTTTCCTTAGAATTAATTGAACATTTGCTGTAATTATGAACAAATATCAGGATGATGGATCATTGGACGATGAGTTAAATATATTTTCACAACATTTTGGTAACATCTAAAATCAAACAGAGTAACTGTAGAAGTTTAATTTTTGTCTCTCAGAGATATTACAATTATTTCTGACATTTAAGGCCTTGATCAGTTTGTAAAAGAAAAATAGACTTAAATCAATATTCAGCATATAAGTATTTCAGGCAAAAACGTCGCAGTACTTAAACGATAGCACTTTATTATACTTATATCTATTAATATCATATAATTCAAAATGGGCACAATCACGTTGGAAAAAATGTCGCATATAAAAATGACAGTTTTGCACTTTTGAAATGAATATCTATGCTTTGTCATAAAAACAGTTTGATTTTAAAAGGCTTATGACATCTATATAATGATAGATACTACATAGAATGATAATTTCCGGCAGATTAAGTGAAATGGCGGGGGCTCAGATGACCCATAATAACCCGAACATTGCCGATCTTAGTGATGCCTTCCGCCCAACGAAACTGTCGGAGGAGTATAGTCAACTGTACGACAACCTATGGACTGATGCTTTTGAAGAACATGGCGGCAAGAAAGAGGAAGACATAATACAAATTCTTAGAAACACAATATTGGTAAACTATATATATATATATATATATATATATATATATATATATATATATATATATATATATATATATATATATATATAGATATATACTTATAGGTATATATATAACTATAAGTATATATATATATATATATATATATATATATATATATATATATATATATATATATATATATATAGTTTTATATAGTTTTATATAGTTTTATATAGTTATATTTATATATGTTTTATATATGTTTGTGGGTTTATGTGAGCGTGTATGTGTAAGGGAGAGAAACTTGTATTTTAAATTTCGATTAATACTTATATATATATATATATATATTTGCATTTCTAAAACATCATCAGTTCTAATATTTATATAAAAAATATATTCTACAATATCTTGTTGTTTTTATTTTTACTGTCATTTATTCATAACTTAAAATTTTTTGTTTAATTTAAAAAGCTTACATACATATTTATAAATAATTTAACAGGTCCAGAAAAACATCACAATGATATTTGTTTTAAAATCCTTTATGTTTCAGGGCTCTTATAAATTTTGTGAAAATGTGTGCAGAGAGTTCACTGCTCAGCTAACTAATTCGTCACTATCTTTACCAAATTCAAATCCAAAGACTGGGGTAAGTTCCTGTACAGTTTTCGTCAAGGGTTGAGGAACTACCGAGACTATTCTTGTTTATCTGTTTAAAGCAATGAACTGTATTTTAATTTGTCTATCTTCAATACTACGAATACTTAGTAAATTGTTGTTGGTTGATATAACACAAGACCAAAAATGTCCTGCATTTGTATCTTTAATTAGATCATTTCCATTACCCACCAAAAAAGAGAAGCAATTTAATGTTATGCTTTAAAATATTAAATATAAATCATACTAAACATATTTTGCATCTTTTAGGTTACGTTTCAGGTCTTTTGAACGATAGCCATTTATCAAATAACCAAAGCATATTTTTCATGTTTAATTGCTTCAGGATATCCCTATTGTATACAAGAAGCAGCTACAAGACATGAAAAAAAGCTTCGGAATTTTCCTGATGAATGACGTGAAGGAAGTAAGTTGTTTCTCGAATATCTATATTTAATGTTAATACGTTTATTTTCTCTATGATTAACCATAAGCTCACTAACGTCCATTTATTGGTTTATTGCGTGTAAATCATTTATATGCTTTGACTTTAAACGACGATGAAAAGTTGTTAAAAAGAAGTAAAATAATCATGATATATTTCGTGCTTGCTTTTATAGTCATACCTGACACAGAATACCATACAAGGTGGCGATAAAACAAAGAATTATATTGACGCCTGTGTTGAACTATGTTGGCTGATGGTGTTACAAGAGCCACAAGTCGTCATAGAAATACCTGCTTCCAAGGACTCTGCATTCGACTCTGACACATATAGGACATACACAAAGATTGGAACGAAAGTTGACTTTGTCGTTTGGCCAGCTCTTCGGCTCCACCAAGGAGGACCATTGCTCACAAAAGGTGTTGCACAAGGAAAGAACTGATAACATGATCTGATTATTTTATGTCAAATATTATTTATGTTAAATATAACTAAGTATTATATGAGCTATCGAAATAGGCATCGTGTAGAGGGATATTAAATGGCATACATTTATTTAACAGTATTAGGGTCAAGGTTGGGCAAACAAATACCGAAATTCCAATTGCCTTTTTCTTCTGAAAGAAGTCCAAATATAGTTGAATTGTCCCCCGAAGCACCCGCAAGAGACATTTTTCTCTGCCTTAACCGCCATTATATAACTTTAGCATTTTAAAACCTTTACTTTTGGAAAGATAGTGCAAAGAATTTGAGCTTCCTTTGATTATATTCCAGTTAAAGTACTGTAATCTACAACCCATTAACGTAAGGGCTTAACGGGGACTGCTTACCTATTATGTTCCATATTGCAACCAACATAACATGCGTAATCTCTCCTGGATAACCCACGCCAGTGTGCTTTAACACCCATTTCATTGGATAAATAATGCACCGTTTGTTTGCAGTATTTACGAATAAATTGTTGATTACAATGAAGTGGCTTATATTTTGAGTACCAACATTGTGTAAAGTTGGACCTTTAAATTTCCTACCAGCGCTAAATTATATGTATTGTAATGCTTCTTTGAGATATCAAGGCTAATAATGTATATTTCCCACAGACTTTTATGTCAATCTTACAACAATGCATATATTAATAATCTCAGATTTTAAGATCTCGAATTGGATAATTGCAAGTATGAACGGTAAGGAGACAACCAAATGCAGTAGTGGGCAAAATTCCATTGATTCCATATTTTCTCAGACCTGGTAACAAGTACACATGGCTATAAGAAACTCATCCAATAAACGAAGTTTGATGAGCAGTTTCTAAACATCATAACATCTCGTTTGTATAAATTAGTAGCTAACTGAAGATAAGATTTATTGAGTTATATTTATATAAATATCACATATTATCTAACAATCTTCCTTGCTTCATTTTCATTACGGGAGAATGTTTTTGTGCCTGATATACAATGACAAAATTGGGCAAACAGATTTCTGCCCTTCATGATTGATAACATTTCTAAATTGAGACTTCACTGATGCTGCAAACAGCTCTTGGTTATATTAAGTGTTTGAAGATGCATGGCGTTGAAGAAAATTGTTTCAATAGTCAACTCCCATTCTTTTTTCAATCATTTCATATGCATGTATTTGATATAAACATAAGCTAGACATGTTCCTGTAAAAGAACATATCCAAATACTGTCAATTGTATGTCTGTATATTTGATGGCATACGATATTTGTTTAACAAATGCAAAAGTTAAGAATAGTTTATCATAGCAACTTAGAAAACCTCCCATTGTACGAGACCCTTTATTGTTTATTATGTCTTTCATTTTGTGATAAACGATGCATATCTATATGTGAAACACAGATAATTCAACTTTTTAAGAGGAAGCAGAGTTGAGGGAAAGTGTTATTACTGTTTGGAAAAAGTTATCCATACATCATTAAAGCAGATTCTCACATAGAACGAAATTCCCATTTTTTAAACGTCATTATTCAATTGCAGTCGGTTTTAAAAGGTTTCTTTCAAGTATCTATATTTACTTCTTAAAGACAAGTTTATTTGAACTCGCATACATCTAATAATTAAATGAGGTCATGAGTATAAAATAACATAATTAAGTAAAGCACACTGATTCACTATAAGAAGAAACACCCTATATGTGTATATATATATATATATATATATATATATGTGTGTGTGTGTGTGTGTGTGTGTGGATGTATGTGTGTATGCATGTTTATTTGTATGTGTGTGTGTGGATGTATGTGTGTAAGCATGTTTATTTGTATGTGTGTTCGTGTGTGTGTACGTTGTATCATCGATATGCCAAGATACGAATAAATATTTCATTAAACGTAAACAAGGCTTGTCAAATTTGTTTGTAATAAACAGCTTATACGATGCAAATTGTATATATATATATATATATATATATATATATATATATATATATATATATATATATATATATATATATATATATATATATATATATATATATATATATATATATATATATAAACAAATGCACATATCTGCATTTGCAACGTAGCCTGGATTGACTACAGGCAAACGTATTGTGACTGAATATATGATCTCTTCACATACCTGCAAAGTATGTCCTCTACAAAATAAAGTATTACATTTTGCGTCTAGGCTCAATCTTCTTTGCAAATTGAACAGTTGCTTATTTTCTTCTTTATCGTTTACTTTCATTCATATTGATTAAATAATATAACGCAAACGTATAATTAAACACGATTTAAACATGATTTAAAGGAAGAAATTAGAAACCAACAAACAGAGCTCGGTGAGCTTCTTGAACACTGAATGCAGCGACAATCACTTACCCGCGAGTATATTGAAAAGAGATGGAAGAAAATAAATAAATCGAAATGAAAGGCCAACAAGATGTAATTCAAACATTCGATGGATTTACCGTTGACATAAGCTATAATTATGATTTAATTGACCAATACATTGTGAAACAAAGAGGGAGGGTGTGGTGAGGACTCGGCCTTCAGACATTTTCTTTATAGGAACTAATCGGTTTTAGCACCAGTTACCCAGTGGTCTACGTGGTTAGAGCATCCAGCTCGAATGCGAGAGCTCGCGGATTCAAGCGGGTGGAGATATACCAAAGACTTTTAAATATGATACTTTCAGCTACCTCGTTTGACGATCAGCAACAAGAGGGTAGTGTTAGGAATGGTCAGCCTGCAGTAAGGATAATGTGACTGGGTGGGACATGATTCCCAACTGCTAGACATCCCTACAGTCTTCCCCATTGCAGACATCGTAGCGATATGATTCACATGCTCAGTATTTAGAACCATATTAACGGTTATTTTAAGCGAAATAAAGTATAAAAAGCCAAGAATCAAACAACAACATAAAAACAACAAACCCCTAAAATTCTTAAATAGATTTCAGTATGTTTGCCTCCAAACCAAGAAATGTACCTTATAATCCCGATATTCTATTGCAACTTTGTATCATTGGTATTGTGAAGAGTGTATTTAAATCCCATGGAAGGTGTACAGAAGCCATTACGCCGACACAAGTTCTTGTTGGTAATGCGCGGTGCAAGTTCAGATTCAAGAGTTTTATCAGTCGCAAATTTATGTTCTTCTTCTCACTCCCCACATTTCCACGCATTGTACCCCATATGCATTAGAGAGGTATAGAGCAACAGAGAGAAAAGAGAGAAATTAGAAAGTATTTTGATCAAATTGTCTACCATGCTTAATTCATTTAGTAAACTTTTTCTATAGTTTTCCTCGCTTGTCGTCTCATTTCTCTAATCTGTGGAAATTAGTCATTAATCTAGAGACTATAGACGTGATAGCTTACTGTTAAAACAATATTTATATATGAATGTTAATGTTAGGAGTATCAAATAGACGATTACCTTGGTACTTATTCCTCCCTAAGTACTACGCCTATCACACTCACTTCCAATGTAGTACCCAAGATCCCATTCTTTTCAGGAGATGAACCAATACAGATTGTATTAAGTTTGCTAAATGGAATTAAAGCCTCGTTGCACTGGACGATGAAGATATTGTTCTCGTGATGCCTAAAAAAAGGGAAATGTATTTGCAGTTCATTAAAAATCAAAGGTTTTTCTCCTTTCTTGCTGCAATTAATATTGCAAGAAATCTCTACACCAATCCTTACCACCAGTACCAGCACCACCACCAAACTACCACAAAAAATTGCTAAAACAATTATTTTGATAAATTATGGTTCCGGAAGATTGCACAAATGTTGACTATTCGCCTTTACTCAACTGAGTGGAAATTCGTAATTATTTACTAAAACTATCGCAGCAAAATATACACTTCTTTACTAAAGTAAAACATGGACAGAAAATTTAATAAAATATTGCTGTATAAATTAACGTTTTATGAAATTATCAAATTGCAAACACCTTGTTTACATATTCACTTGTAGTCTCAATATCTCTGTGTCTGACACTTTCTATATATATATATATATATATATATATATATATATATATATATATATATATATATATATATATATATATATATATATTTATTTATAGATATATTTATATATACATAAGACAAACAGTTAGATTTTATACAGCAGATAGCGATACCTGCGAAAGAAAGTGATCACACACACAATCACACAATCACTCAATATATATATATATATATATATATATATATATATATATATATATATATATATATATATATATATATATATATATATATATATATATATATATATATATATATATATATAATATAATGGATTCCAGTAATGTATGTATATGTTCCTTTAATGGCCACCTTTTCAAAGTGTTCAACACTAAGAAGATAAAGCTTGAAATATCTGCGACGGGGATCACTTGAATGTAACATGAAACCTATATTTATATTATTTTCTTAATAACAGAAATATTTTTGGAAACAACAAATATACAAGTCATAACACATTAAGCTTTTATCAATGTTATCAACTGCTGGTAATTATTCCTTTTCGTTTTTTCCTTAACTGTGGTAACAGCTATTATTAAGATGATATCGAGTAAGATGCGCATAAAGCTTTTGATGTTGACAATGATGAAAACATTATAAACAAGAAGAAACATTGTTATCGTGATTGCTGATATAATGTTTTTAATATTTATAGTTTTAGTGTTTGGATTGCAATCACTACTTGTATAAATACTACTACAGATACTACCACTACTACTACTACTACTACTAATACTACCACTACTACTACTACTACTACTACTACTACTAAAAATAATAATAATAATAATAATAATACTAATAATAAAAATGTTATCGTCAGACAGCTCTCTCTGTCTCTCTCTCTCTCTCTCTCTCTCTCTCTCTCTCTCTCTCTGGTGCGCGCGCGCTCAGTGTACTAAATTAAATGGTGCTTGATTTATATTTGTTGTTGTGAGTATTACAATGTCAGTTGTCATCTAAACATGTTTTTGCGCACAATTCACATTATACACGATGGCTTACCAGTGAAGAAGGGAGCGGTAACAAAAATATACTAAGAAACAAAAATATGTCATTGCTAGCCAGAGAAAAAAAAAGAAGTTAGGAAGCTAAACTCTGAAATGGCCATTCTTTCCGAGGCAGAGTTCGTCAAGAAGAAAGGGAGACGATATTCGTATAAAGGACAATATGCCTTATTCAATTTCACCTATTATGCCTTTGTCCATCGTTTTGCTTTCTATATACTTTTATTAAATGATATAGTTTATCCATGACGTTCTTTACTTTGACTACTCAATAATCAAATTTTTTGTCGTGAAAGATATTCAACATCATAGGTTAGCTTTACTTCTCATGAACATAAAGTCTCTCAACGTAGGTCAAAAGACGAATGTAGTACATTTTCAATCAGGTTAACACCACTGAAAAAAAAATGTTTTGGGTGAATAGGGACCAAGACATGTCCAACTTACATCGCAAAATGTAATTACGGACATACAACAATACAGCTAATTGCTTGCTTTGCCATATATCAAACCTACAATATTGAAAAAAGTAATATTTATTATAAGAAACGTTTTACAAACTAGATGCAAAAATCAAAAAATTAACTAATAAAAAAAAACCAACAAAATTAATGCATGAATAAAAGACTTCATAAAGAGGAAAAACATAACATTCACAAGCAAGAGGTAGACCAAAATGCATACAAACATATTTTTAAACCCGAAGTATCTGATAATAAACGATTGATATATAGTTATGATATTCTTCGTGCATACTTTGATTTTGTTTTGCACAAGAACAACAACAAAAAAAATCTACTCAATAGTCACAAACGAATTATAACTCATATGAAGTTAAATCATTTCTAAAATTATAAAAAGCCACCACGAAAGGAAGACAAGTAAACGAAACAAAGTAAAAGCTTCTAATCAATTCTCATTATCAATTATGAGATTTCGAATCACAAATGTATTTTATACCTTGTGGCATAATTTTGTGCTTGAAAAGCCTTTTGCATTATATATGAACAGATGTGTAGATGGGTTTTATTGTCGCATGCAGAGTTACTTATGGTGTTTGGTTTTATACTTGGAGATGTTAAAATAATGCTTTAAGTTCACTTACTGCCAGAAGCACTTAGCGCAGGCATGGGGTGGGTGAGTGGAGGAGATTGTGACCGGGTGTTCTCGAGACCAGGATTTGACTTCGTCCTTAGTATTCATAGTGTTATTTTTTTCAATATTGTCACAATACATATGAACATTGAGAGGGAGCTTTCTATTTTCTAGTAGCTAAACCCTGCCCAGTTTATTAATGGTGACCTAGGTAGCTGCATAGAATATGGAAACGGTGGTTTGTGGAATGAAAAATGCAATTATAGTGATGTTATTTCAGTCTATATGGCTGCGTGTTATCCTGTGAGCTTTCTTGGATATGGAGAATGTTCTAAATACTTTAAGAAACTTCGACATTCTACACATGAAATGACCAGGGTTGCAATAAACGGACCCTTACCAGATTTTGACATAACAGGAGTTGCTCATGTAGAATCATTCGAGTTTAAAGAAAGTTTCCATGCGATTACTTATGTTTGGTTTAGAAGACATTTTTCAGAAACATGTTGGGTTCCGATAGTACTATTGCGGTATATGCTTGATGCTGGATTTTTGAAAAACACATTTGTAAGTCGATGTAACGCTTATCATTCAGCTGGAACAAAACTAGGTACCATCGTCATCTACCTTGATGGAGACTCACCACAATTTACTCATTTACGATTTTCGATGTTAGCTTATGTTTCGATAAATCTACTATCGATGATAAATAGATTTCCTCGTCACGCTGTCAGAGTCTCTACGGATTCATTTTATATACATAAGAAATATAAAGATTTATTGAAACCGCTTCTCGGTAATTGTGGATGGGGGATGTGAAGGATAAAATAAGAAAATTTACATAGTTATTCTGAGTCTGCCGACGTTGAAGTTAAAGAAATATATTACGTAAACAGTGATCAAATACCAAAGTCATCTGCACCATCTGTGTACGATCCTGTGGCTAGACATAATACTGTTTATCTTAATGGGTGTGGAGGGTCATGTAAAACAACTCGTGCGATTCACTTATTTATAAATAATAGTTCAGATATAATATTTTGACACCTACACATAAACTCTCTAGAGAAATAAAGCAATGAGAAGTTAAGTCATGCACGTATAGTTTCTTAAAATGGTGCGGAGACACGTGGACTCCTGAGAGAATGGGTGAAAAATATATACCGAACTATATTATATGGGACGAGATATGCACGGTGTCGTTAGAAACACTAAAAAAACATTTCTTGAATGGTTATTGACAAAGAATACTGCTGTGATTATGTGTGGAGATCATGGTCAATCACCACCATTTGTTGGACGGTCTCTACATGAATGGCTTAAGAATAATGTAGATTATTTTAAAGAAATACATGATGACCATAGAGCTACTGATCAGCCGCTGAAGGAAAATAAAAGATTAATTAGATTGCACACCAGATAAAATACAATTTGAGATAATGCGTAAAGTAATTCCAGAGACGACTATGAATGATATTTGGACTTTATGGAGGCCCACTAATTTAATAGTCGCAAGTAGAAAAATAGTTCGTGATGAACTGCAAAAGAAATTATTTACGTTACATAAAGAAAAGTTTCCAACGTTACCTGTACCTTTGTGATATCGCCCAGTAGGAACTCGACTATTGAATATTGAAGTTAAAATTACATGTGTAGACACTGAAAGTGACTGAGTAAAAAATAATCTTGTCCTAAATGACATTGTTTTGGTCACTATCAATGTTGTTGGGAGGGCATTAAACATGGAAACATCACCGTGGATGCTAGGATACTCTATAAGGATTCATTCCTCTCAGGGATTAACTATCTCTGATACAAATATCTGGATTGTATCGAATGGTCAAACTTAGTCTATCTTGCAGTATCTCTTGTTAGAAGAATAACTCAACTACATAGGGTTATTATTGATTACGTGATAACTGAGGAAACTACTAATGACCTTGTTGTCATAAGGAAAAAATAGCGTCTTATAAACAATGTGACAAAAAATATAAGCGTGACTTTGATATTGATACTGAATTTATTATAACACTGAAATAACTGCAGAATAATCATCGTGCAAGCTGTAACACAATAATGTTATGGCAATATTCGAATAATAATCCACGACAAATTACCGTAGATAGAATTAATAGTGATTTTGGTCACACACGTGAAAACGTGATGCTGACCTGTCTTGATTGTAATCGACGTCGGGGTTCTAGTTTACATAAGGTAACGTGGTGATAATTTTGTATCAGCAGGAATTACTTGTAATTGTTAACGTACAAATCCACGTTGAGGGGCTGTAGAATCTAGTCTGTAGATTGCAGATCTTCCTGTGGATTTAACCACGCTAGAAATTGTATGTGTGTTCACTCTCCAGACAGGATCAGTAGCTCTTTTTTCCCACCCTTAAGCTTCCCTGGTTCGTATAAATATCTCACAATTACATTACCTAATACAGGTTATTCACGGCGTTGTACGTTATCGCGACGTGGTATATATTTTTATGTTACTGCATCAGTCATTTTCATGGATGTTACACGAATAATTTCATTATTCAATGCAGATATCACACTTGGTAACCTTGCAACCTATTTACGAAATCGCCCACCAGAATTGAAGTCAGTAGATATTTCCCTCGCGTATTGATATCCGAATAATCGCTCAGCAAGTGTTCGATTAAACCGTTCAACAATTGCTTGATCTCGATGCAGTTCAGTATGTCTTTGTCTGATTTTAACATTATGTTTTTTCATCAACAATAATACTGCTACAAGAAATTCTTTGCCAATATCAGATTGTAATAACTGTGGCCATCATATACCACCACGTTGATAAATTCGCTCCAACGCAGAGCAACTTCAGATGCTGTCTTTGTTGATAATGAATCAGATTCTTTATACATACTTGCAATGTCAACAACAGTCAATGCGTATTTGTACATGTGTGACTTTTGTCGCCGTGTTTTTACAGTATCATGTGGTAAAAACAAAATATCTGCTTGCTGAACTTCATTGGGGATGCTGACATCACAATGTGCGTAATGAATTTGTTTAGGTGGTGGTTGATAAATTTGCCATATTGCCGGTCGTGGTAACCATGATGAAGCAACATTCTGTGAAATTTTTCTGAGGAAGCGAGTTTATTGATTGCTGCCTTACCTCTCCAAAATCCTCTCGCGGAATAATAAATGGTTTCCATTATAAATAGCTGCATAATTAATTACTAGCCCCGATCATTATCTTATCTTTCAAAGAGGATTTTATCTAAAAACTAGCGAGTTTTTCTCTGAGAGATTAGATATAGTATTTAGTGAATGAATTAATTTCACATCTTTACTTTTATATGCAGCGTCATGAACATGACATGCTTGATCAATTTTATTTACTGGATACTCTCCTGGTGTAGGTTGATCTTGATCATCAAGTCGGTTATCTTGTCTAGTTCCAGGACCACAGTAATTATATATAGGTAGGTGTTTCTCTCCGGGGTATTTGGCCCATGGAGCTCCTGGCAATTTCCCTAATGATGCGGCTATATCACCACCATGCGATTTTTGCGACGCAGAAGTAAATTTATATTTTTTGTACCACATTTTGTACATTTACCCGTAATTGTACGTCTTTTATTTTTGTTGTTATGGTTCTCAATCGAACGGTATGGGTAGGTACTCTGAATCGAACACAATATAAACTCATATTATTTATTATATGGATATAAATGACATTAAAGCAATACGAATACAAGAACCAGTAAAGCACCATCCAGCACTTCCGAATTCCATTAGAAGGATTATAATAGGTCCATCTGGACCTGGAAAACGCAATTATTGCTTAATCGGATAATGAGGTTGATGAAGTGGGATAAATTATATTTAGTGGCATCATCTGTAGATGATCAAAGATGCTACAAAGTACTTAAAGATTTTAACGAGAATGCAAAATTACTGAATCAAGATGGCAACGATTTTGTTGATTTTATTACCGATATTGATGAAGCCCCATCCGTAGATGACTTAGATGGATTCATTAATACCCTTGCATTTTACGATAATGTGATGCTGGACAAGCAATCTAATCCAGCATGAAGACTTTCTCTAGGTAGACATAAAAACACGGACGTGTTTTATGTTACTCAGTGATACACACAGACACCTAAGGTGATCAGAGACAGCTGTAGCATTTTGGTTGTGTTTAATGGCGTAGATAATTATACCTTACAAAATATTTATTGTAATTGGTGTTCAAGATATATGGATATGATTAAATTAAAAACTTTATTTTCAAAGGCACAAACTGTTCCATTTGGATTGAAAACAATAGATCTACATGACCCATGAACAAGGTACCGTATAGGTCTGGATAAAATCTTTGGTTAATTCATAGCAGCAGGGAGGGCGAACAACAAAAATTGGGTGACCAGACAAGTGAATAGGATCGCATAAAAAATTAAAACAAAAGTCTGTGATGGTTTAATAAAACTAAGCTAAAAAAACGATCTATTAATAGTATCATAGACAAGTTAGAGGTGTTTTGTGTAATATTATTGGCTCTTTGTTTCAGCCTCTGTAGGAACACTTATTTTAGCTTACGGGGTCAACCAAAAGCTTGAGCTTGTCACGATTACTAAAACGATTGTCACGATTACTAAAACATATTCCTGATAGTTCATTACTAATTCCAACTGTCAATTGTTTTCGGTTTATCGTTAGATATCTGAATCTGCTATTAATGCGATTTGTCACTGTCAAATTCACAAACATAAATTTATAAAGTTTAGATAAATTTCATACCCAAGTTCTCAAATAAAATGTCACGTATAAATCTGTCATCGCGACAATACAAAATTGAAAACGTATCAACACCGGTTTCGCAATAACAATTGTCAACAAAATTACTTAATCCACGTTTGATAATAACATATGTTTCAAGTTTTTGATGATTGGTTCGAATAGTCATTGATCTTTTATAACTAACGCCGCCCTCAAGCGCGTATTTGTAATCATCAAATCCCATAGACTTTTTAGAAATATCGCGAGCCAAACCGTTTGCTTTTTTGATATTTTTATTATTGTCTAACAACACGTCGTACATTTTACTTCGCAATCCAATAAAGTATTTGATATCGCTTGATTCCATCTCATCCTTAAATTTACCAATAACATTTTTATTTATGTCATCATGAAGTTTACTGTGGCGAGGGCAATTGGAGATCACACAGATCTCGGTTATCAAAGATATCCTGATAGACGTCCTCACATTCGATTTCATAAACGAGTGAGTCAGTATTAGTAAACAATAATCGGTCACTGCGTTTTGACAAAATTTGTAATGAAAATTATATACCAGCCACTTTAGCAAATCTAACACAGAAGCTCCAACATGAATCGGCTTATTTAGTTTTAGCTTTGTTTTCCGTCGCTGTAGTGCAACTAGATTTGTATTAAAAATTTTCCTGCTGACAGAAGCATCGTTCGACAAAAGTTTTTTTCGGCGGTTAATATCATTATCAAGTTTGATGTTTACCCGTCATCTAATATTTTTCATAGTCTTGCGAAAGATGGAGGTGTTCATAATTTTAAAGATGTTTTTTTCTGGAAATATGTTTTTGCTGAACCCTTTTTAGAAGTATATGAGCTAATAAAACCTCTTATCTACGGTGACTGATTAAATTTAGCACACGATGAACTTTTCTCAACTCAAGTCCAGCATATATTGCATATTCTAAAACTCAATTATGCAAAACATAATTTTTCTTGTCAAATAAATTTGAGACAAGTTTTTTTACCTTAGAATCTTGTTTCGGTGACGCTATTGCTTGTTGTTCTTTAGATAACAAACTATAGTCTATTATGGTTGATTCCGCACAAAACGGATAATCACTTTGTAAATCATGCAACAAAATAGGATAGTCAAAATCAACTTCAACGAAATAGGAGACATCGTCAGGTACCCTTTTCTCCATCTCCACTAAAAAT
The DNA here is from genome assembly GCA_016746295.1 of Potamilus streckersoni. Taxonomy (NCBI): domain Eukaryota; kingdom Metazoa; phylum Mollusca; class Bivalvia; order Unionida; family Unionidae; genus Potamilus; species Potamilus streckersoni. Next base: position 1,113,956 of record JAEAOA010000619.1, read on the forward strand.
TGTTCAGTCGTAATAAAACAAAATCCATCAAATAGCATCTATTCGCTCATTGAATAATCATACAGATTATTACAATCTAGATAAATGATATAGTTTGATGGAAGATCAAGGTCGTACTCGCATATATATGTATTATTTGCTTTTGAACAAAGTTTTGTTAGAAAGCTAATACCACCATCTCTGAAACAATCTCGTAGATTATAAAACTAGCTAGCAGCTTTAACAGCAGTTTCTACAAGCTCTTCTGACGATACTAATGTAAATTGTAGGCTGTCAATAAACCGCAACTTACCTAGCGTAACTGACATATACTTTTCAAAATTATTTGGAATACACTTGATTACATTATCGAGTTTTAAACGAGACTCAATTTCATCATTACCAACAACTTTTACGATATATCATATCATCTGATACAATGAAGAACAACTTAAATAAAATCCGGAGCGTGCAAATTTAAATTACACTTGTCATGAACCTCCCCACGACATTTCCCTGTTAGATGGCAATAGTCACACACATTTGTATCAGAGTCAAAAGCTTTTTCACATTGTGACAACATTACGCTTGCTCATGATCAGATTTTTGTTGAGCTGTCAGTTTTATCATTAGAAAAATTCTTTATAAACGTTTAAATATATCATGAGAGGCTAACAGCTGGATTCTTGCTACAATATAATTTAATCGGCTTGGATAAACTCAAATCGCTACAACATACGACCTTATACGCTATCCCACATGGATTTTGATTTTGAAGTTTTCTAGTAATAGACTGATTAGGATTATTTTCAAATAAAGCACAGACAATCGAACTCGACTTATAGAACAAAAGGAATTTTTAGTTTGTGATTATGACTGACAAATTGTAAAAATTTATTATCTTTAGTCGGCATTGTTATTCATTGCACATAATTATAATGCAGTAGATACCTCTAAGTTTTCATTGTTAAAGCAACCTTGCTAACAACGATAAAAGAAAGACCTTATATCATTATGTTTGTTATAATGTCTTTAAACGAGTCCCTTAAAGGTCTTGATTCAAAAATAATGATTTTTGTAAAACAGCAAATTTTTTGTCTATTGCGAAGCTTTTTTCTGAAATATACATTGGATACACGTTTTCACGCTCCTCAAGATAAAATATGTTAACTGAAATATTATGCTGCTTTTTAAACTTTGGTTTTGTTTTTCTGCAACGGGGAACCATTAAAATTTAATTATGAGATGTGACCAAGATACATGTCAACGAGATTAGCATTTTTTTTATACTGAAAACATCGCAGAAAGAACAGCTCACTGAAAACATGTTCGACCAATATTCTTTACTTTTATGCAACATTTCTTATATTTTAAACTTTTGTAGCAAATCAGTAAATAAACTACCGTTTTTAATAAGTTATATTACATTGTGTGAAATGAAATTTCAGAAATCTGTACAAACTTTCGGACTGATTTCTTCTATCTTTTCCCAATTTTTGCATTTCTTAAGGTAGAAAACGCAAATTAGTTCCAATCAAAATACGCTTCAATTTTGAGTTAATGTATAGGACTGCAATTTCCCTGTCAGTCGATTCGTCTGTCACATGCAACTTTGAAAATATAATATGATACTGCACCAGTGTTTTTCAAGTTCATGTTTTACGGTTGGTTCTAACAAATGTAAAGACAAGTTGCAGTAAAATTTACAAGTACGATTTCTTTATCAAACCGATAGCTGTTGTCAGATCCAGTTAATGTGGTCGCTATTTTCATTTGTTTCTCCATAAGACATTTTTTTTAGCTATATCACGTATCTTCAACATTGTTAAATAATGCAATCTTATATTTCTAATTGGATGTTCAACTGTTACCTCACCGAACTACATACGCCAGTAGAACAATGAATTAGAGATATAAATAACACATAATATAATGGCAGAAGAATATCACGTTCACCCTAAGTACAACTTGCACTTGGTTCATTGATTTGTGTCAAATACAAAAAAAAAAATCTTTCGGTAAAGCAACACCAGCTGGAACAATAATAGGTGTAAAAGGAAATGACAAGGAGAGAGTTGAAATATTTAGAAAAGATTATATTTATAGTTCATTTTGTGGAGACATTCCAAATGGACAAAGAGTTTATCGAGTAAATAATTCGAATAATGATTACAATATTGAAAATTTATGATTACAAAATGAGTATCAATCTCATACAATATTTTGTATGCATGAAGCCAATGACAGAGGAATTATACGAAATATAAGAACAAAAAAGAATGAAGTGATTTGGATAGAGATGAATATTTACTTATAAAACAGATTTTATTTATAATAATCACAATGACTTGTTTATAAAATGTTTAATAGCACAATTCCAGGTGATTTAGTTATTGATCATATAAACAAAATTTAAATTAATAATTTAATTTAAACTTTAGATTTAGTTAAACCAAACAAAAACACCAGACGGTGGTGGTGCTATTAATTTAAAAATCCTAATATAAACCTGTTATTTCAGTGAATCTTAAAACTGGAATAAAAATGAAATTTAAGTCAATGGCAGTTGCTAGAAAATATCATAAAAAATAATACAGCTAGAATAAAAAAAGTAGCTGATGGTAAGAGAATATCAGCAACTTCAATAACAAACTTTGACAGGATTATTTTCAAATATGTTTCTTCACTCAGGCATGTTTCTTAACTTAAGGCAGTTATGGACAAACATCAGAATATTATCTTTATAAAATTTTAGTGTTATAAACAAACTATTATCAAGTTTATTTTTTCTGCCGCTGTTAGATATATTTCATCAGAGTCACCTTGCATAGCATTAATGTCAACATCATAAACACTATAGCCCAACCAAGATTTTCTATATGCCTCAGCTAGTCAATTGTAGTTTAATATAGTAACCCTTTGAATGATATCGTAAATTAGATTTCAACATATATTATAATATGGATTTAATAAAAAGTCTTGCTACTATACCAACGACACATTTGTTGACGACACAATCTCGAACGACAAAGTAGTCGACATCAATTGTATTCCTAACGTTATTTCAGATAAATATGTCGGTAAGATGACATTTTATTTGACAACGACGGCGAACAAAACGAGATTGTAATTAAAAAGAAAAATTACTGCAGACGGAATACTGGTCTATATAATGTAAAATATCAAATCACTCATAAAACAATATGAAATTTAATTTTTTGATACACGAGAATTAATCATTTTGGCAGCTGCTTAAACCTTTCTTAAACATTAGATTTTCATACCGACAGAAAAAGATATAATTCGATTTCATATTTGCTAAGATATTTAACCAAATGATTTCTGATGATCGCAGACAGTATCTAATATCATTATGTAAGCCTGTAAAATGTAAATATGTCAAACGTAAGTACGAGGAATTGTATAACAGCATTATTTCTCGGTGTTAATTATTTCTGTACCCTCACCACTTGACAAGAATTTCGTTCCCGCGCTTCATGATAACTTATTGGATAAGAAATATATCTTGTTCGGTTGTGTGTGTGTGTGTGTGTGTGTGTGTGTGTGTGTGTGTGTGTGTGTGTGTGTGTGTTCTGAAATTTATATTTATATATATAACTTATATTCTACCGTATTTTGTTGTTTTTCATTTTTACTGTCACTTTTTCGCGATTTAAAGTTTGTTAGTTTGAAAAGCTTGCATACATATTTATATATAATAAACTGGCCCAGAAAAAATCAGAATGCCTTTGTTTTATAATCATTTATGTTTCAGGGCTCTTATACATTTTGTGAAAAGGTTTGCCGAGAGTTCACGGTTCAGCTAATTAGATCATGTACCTTTTCATGTGCATTTGCTACAGGATATCTTTATGGTTCACAAGGAACAGATACACGATATGAAAACGAGTTTAAGAGTTTTCCTGGGAAATGACGTGACACATTGCCTTCTTTTTTATTTTTTTAATAGTTTTCTTGGTTTAGACCGCTGGTTTCAGTGTTCTAAGGCGGCGCATCCAGCTAGGTTCCTTTTCCATTCTGGATAAACCTTCATAGATCTGATTGGATGACAAAGATCCTGTACAGAAGCCCGGTCGCCGAACACTTCTAAACCCCTGGCCACACTTTCAGTGATACAAAACGTATCGCAATTGCTAACAACCCCAACTAGAGTTCCGACACCATGAAGGAAAAGGAGTTACTGGATACGCCGCCTTAGAGCATTAAAAAACAAGGAGTCTAAACCAAGAAGACTAGAAAAAGAAAGATCTGCATTAGCAGAATTATTCTTTGTAGCCGACACATTTTCTTTTCAAAATTTTCTAAATCCTCTTAGTACACTTTAATTACTATTATAAGAATATAATATCCGTTATCGAGTCAAATATCTGGAATATAATCTGCGATATATAAATGTACACAGTAATAAATATCACGTTGGCCCATAGATTTCTAGCTAATCGCAAATATTTCTCAGTATCCGCAACAAGTCAATATAGGTTTAATTCATGCAGAAACTGCCATGTAGAGTTTTACAAACACAACGTTTTTTATGTTTATTTGTTTGTTTTGTCTATGTTTTGTATACGCCTTTGAAAAAGACTCATTAAGAAACGAAAGCACTCAGGCTAGTTAGTTACTAGTTTTGCACTGTTCGTCGTCAGTTTATTGCATCTATTTCAATCAATGAATGACACACGTGATCCCTTGCTGGAACCAGTGCACATGAAAGTGCTGTTATTTTCCATATCATTTGCATATCATTGGTCTAATAATTTCCTAGGAAATATTCATATTACCAAAACTTTTGTTCTTTATAATCAAAATAGAGGTGATTACATTTATCAACCAATGCCAGCCGTTTTTAACAGTCAACTGTTACTGAAGAAAACATTCGATTATAATGTTGATCAAAACCTATATAAAATGAAGACATGTTTAAAAAGTATATCTAAATTTATTTTCACAATATTCAGAAGATATAAAGTTACTGAGCAAAAGCCTACGTCCTACATGTTAGGAAACGATTGGTTTTGTCGTCGTCTACAACAATGATTCGACAGATATATAGATTTCCTGACAGATAGGCCTATAGTGCTCTCTCTCTCTCTCTCTCTCTCTCTCTCTCTCTCTCTCTCTCTCTCTCTCTCTCTCTCAATCTCAGATACTCACAGATCAGTATCGTTGCTAGTTCAATTTCACGTTCTTTACGCTACTAATTCGTCACTCTGATAGAATTGTCATTAATAACGATCGCTTAAATTATCTTACAATGCGACGTATATTAATGTACTGGTGTGTAAGTGTTGTACAAAGGTCGCGTCCATGTTTGAGCGACACGTAGTAGTGCAGACAAATGTTATTCAGAAAATATTTGATGACACAGTCCATGTCCACAGTTGCTGATAGAAAGGTTGTCGGCAATATAAAAAAAAAAACTGGTACTTGAAAGAAACATAAATAAAAATAGTTTGCATTGCTATTGTAATTGCAGTGTTCAAATGCTCAAAGCTCTGTATGTAATCAGGGTTATCCAACAACGGCTCGTTGGTCTAGGGGTATGATTCTCGTTTTGGGTACGAGAGGTCCCGGGTTCAAATCCCGGACGAGCCCGTATATTTTTGTTCACGGAAATTTATCATAATGTTTATGTGCTACATGTATTAAGCTTATCTCAGTGATGTTCTCGATCTATATCCATGTTCTACAGATTATTTTCCATTTTTTGAAGCTAGAATATAGATACTATATAATAGTAGTATACATGAAAGTTTCTTTTGTAGAAATATAAATAACAATAATCATAAAATAGCTATACATACAGCGTTTGCAAATTTTAAGCACCTCGACCTGATATTTATCTTACTAATTGTACACAAGAAGCTGCAATTTCTCACTTCAATATTCAATATCATCACAAATACGGACTTCAACACGTGAATCATTTGAGTAAGCGCACCGACTGGCATAGTATTGTCGCTAGAAAGGTACATTAATAGCTTCTTCGGAATAATTATAAATCAGTGTTACGTTAGGGTTTTTAGTTATACCCTAGAGTGTTATGCCCCCAGTGTTACGGGGTTTTTTATTTTTATACCCGTGTATGGTTTTGGTTATATGAAAATGGGGTGGGGTGTTTCCAATATTTATTTAGGTATGGCACCCACCCAGGCTCGATTATGGATCAGAAGTTAAGTAGATGAATATGGTTCCGAGCCCCCAGTCAGCAATGCCGACAGTTTAATCCAAAAGTACTAAAGGGTGAAATTAAACAGTTAAATACAAAAGTACAAAAGGGTGGAATTAAATAAAACAATTTAATTAATAATAAAATTTCAACATGCGAGCTTCCCAATCGCTCGACACTTTTGTGCCTATTTCATCATCTGAATCAGTGTGAGAATTTCGCCTTATCCTTGGTTCTACTTATCGGTCTCTCTAAATTTCTCCTGCACTCCTCCTTTACTCCTTCGACTTTCCTCTCCACTTCTACTCCTCCTTTGCTCCTTCGAATCTCCTCTCCACCTCTACTTCCCTTTCCGTCGACTTACTCGTCGAACCGTCGACTCCAATCCGTCGACCCTGACTGTACCGACAGTCTTACTTCAGTCTTCTCTCTCAGACTCTCGGGACTCTCCTTCTAACTGTAGTTATCCCACTCGGAAAGCTTCCTGCTGAAGCTTTCTTTGTTCCAATCTTTTCCCTGTTATTCACGCCAAATTTACGAGTGCGTATCTCGGAGTAGCCTTTAATCGTGCAATCACCTTGTAATCTGCCTCAGTCTACTAAATAATTTTGGGACGGAGTCAGTTTAATATCCTCGAAACTTTGAGGTATGCCCACCCACTAGCTTAATTCTGATTGGATGCGGTGGACTAACCATTCCCAAGTTGTAAATCAGCGGAACTGTCAATATAAGTTGCCTATCATTTCATTACAAATGGCTCTTTTGATGTCCTACTACAGGATTAACACCCAGGTGTAATTTACGATATCCTGTTCTGCACAAAGAACTTTTTGGCGACTACGTTTCGCTAGCTTCTTGCTCGCGGCGTTTGTCCACAGATCAAACACCGGATTAGTGTCAGTTGAATAAACATCCGTAAACCTAGGTAGACCGTGAAAATCAGTCTCAGCATAATTTTTGGATAGAATAAAGAGAGTCTTGCATACAATAAAGAAAGATTAATAGAAAACTATTTATCAAGAAATGTGTTACAAAACATAACACATAATGACGCGATATTTTTTTCTGCAAAATGAGCGACTGTAAATACTATGCTTATCATCATTGATACATTGGAAAAAGCCATTGAAAATTAATTAATGCTAATCGTATAAAACTTAGATGCACTTGACACATCAATATGGACTTAATTTTCATTCATTGAAGATATTAAGCATATCTTTAAAAAAAATGACTGCAAAGATATAGTTGTATTGCCTGAGACAGAGGTGTATGTGTATATATATATATATATATATATATATATATATATATATATATATATATATATATATATATATATATATATATATATATATACGTGAGTGTGTATCCTTTCATGCATCTCTATCTCAAAGTGTATATGTGTTTTATTCTAGTGACATTTTTAGCCTGGATTTAGAGTACATTAATAAGTCACACAAGGTACTAATTGCTTGAAGGTATTGTATGACGTTATAAGTAGCATACATAATACATGAAATAATGAATGTTGCTTTCATCGCTTCAGTTTATTAAATGCTTTTGAAATTGAATACTAAAATCCATTTATAAAATAGCACGAGTTTATAATGTTACGTGATACAATTGAATAAACATTTTCAATTCAGATGCTTCTAATTAAGTTAAACAGGTTTAAACACAAACAATCGCACCTAGATAAGTGGCACATTCCACGTGACAGGACTAACGGAAAATATATTTTCTTTTAATCCTTAATGGTCGGTATTCTGCTGGCTTGAGTAAATCCTTTAAATTGGGAGCGCGGATTCTCAGAAAATATACAGTCTTATTAACATTAAAAAGATATAAAATAATTTATAAGTGAGGAAACCATCAACCGTCTCCCTCAATTACCCATCAACGAATCACTGGATGACCCTCCAACCTTACTTGAGACCCAGAAAGCGATTCATCTGCTCTTCAGTGGCAAAGCTCCTGACTCAGATGCCATCTCAGCAGAAGTCTACGAGAAAGGGGGTACATCCCTGATTGAAAGGCTCTACGAACTGTTCATGCTGATGTGGCAGCAAGAGACAATCCCGCAGGAATTCAAAGATCCTTCCATATTCCACCTATACAAACGCAAAGGAAACCGACAGGTATCGAGGTATTTCCTTGCTCTCAATTGCAGGAAAGACTCTCCATAATCCTACTGAATCGCCTCACTATGCACCTTGATCTGCCAGAAAGCCAATGTGGGTTCCGGGAAAAACGTGGGACCTTTGACATGGTGTTTGCTGCAAGGCAGCTGCAAGAGAAATGTCAAGAGCAAAACGTTGACCTTTTCTCCATCTACAGTTGACAAAGGCTTTTGATACTGTCAGCAGAGAAGGATTATGGAAGGTAATGACCATGTACGATGATGCAAACAAATTTATATCCATGGTTTAGCAATTCCATGGCGGCATGCAGGCGCGAGTCCAGGAAAATGGAGAGTCATCTGAATCATTCCCAGTAACAAATGGCGTCAAACAGGGTTGTGTTTTGGCACCGACATTGTTCAGTCCTTTTTCTCCGCCACGCTGACTATTGCATTCAGAGACGGAGTTGTTGGGATCGGCATCAGGTACCGTACAGATAGAAAACTGTTCAACCCCAGGAGGCTACAAGCGAAATCCAAGGTTATGACAGACAACATCAGGGAGTTCTTATTTGCTGATAATTGCGCCCTCAATGCTGGCTCAGAAGCAGACCTACAATGCAACGTTGACAGGTTTTCCAGTTCTTGCACAAGCTTTGGTCTCACCATCAATGCTATGAAGACTGAAGTACTGCATCAGCCAGCCCTGGGAAAGCCCTATACTGAGCCAAACATCACCATCAGCAGCCACAAACTCAACGCAGTGAACCACTTCACCCACCTTGGCAGCACAGTTTCACAGAGTGTCACCATTGACGACGAGGTGAACCTCCGCATTGCCAAAGCCAGCGCAACGTTTGACAGACTGTATGAGAATGTATGGAATAGAAGAGGCATCAGCATCATGACCAAACTAAAGGTCTACAGTGCAGTTGTACTCCCCACATTACTCTAGCTACGCTTGCGAAACGTGGACGGTGTATCAACGCCATGCCAGGATGCTGAACCACTTTCACGCCATAAGCCTCAGGAAAATAATCAATATGAAATGGCAGGACAAAGTTCCAGACACCGAGGTACTAACCAAAGCAGGCCTCTCCATCATTCACACCATCCTGATGCAGTCCCAGTTACGCTGGGCGGGACATGTTGTACGCATGCCAGACCACCGGCTGCCAAGAGACTCTTCTATGGCGAGATACAGCAAGGACAGAGATCCCACGGAGGTAAGAAGAAACGCTTCAAAGACAATTTGAAAGCTACATTGAAAGCGTTCAGCATAGACCCTGACTTATGGGAGCAAACAGATAGCGATCGAGTCACTTGGCGTTCCTATCTTCACAAAGGCTCCAAGCTGTGTGAATCGAGCAGGATAGCAGCTGCAGAGATAAAGAGGCAAGTTAGGAAAGCACGTGCCAGCGACCCTCCTGGGGATGTCCCACTTATCCAGTGTCCATTCTGCAACCGAACCTTCCGTGCAAGGATTGGCCTTACCAGCCACCTGCGCGCACACAGAACAGAACCAGCCCCTCCAACTCACGGATGACTAGAGTGGTCTTCGTCGACTCGACGGACGAACAACATTATATGAAAGAACTGAAAAAAGACAGTTCTATCTATCTATCTATCTATCTATCTATCTATCTATCTATCTATCTATCTATCTATCTATCTATCTATCTATCTATCTATCTATCTATCTATCTATCTATCTATCTATCTATCTATCTATCTATCTATGTATATGTCTGTGTGTGTGTGTTGTTTCTGTTTACATGCAAGTTTTTCTCAGTGATATATTTAGCCTGGATTTTGAGTACACTGATAAGTCACACAAGATACTAATTGCTTGAAGATATTAGATGACGTTATAAGTAGCATACATTGTACATGAACCAATAAATGTCAATTTAATCGTTTCATTTTATTAAATATGCTTGAAGCTGAATACGAAAATGCTGTTATAAAATAACACGACGTTTCTACTGTTACATGATACAATTCGATGAAAATTTTCAATTTCGATGCTTCTAATTAAGTTAAACAGGTTAAAACACATAAACGATCGCTTGTAGATAGATGGCAAATCCCACGTGATAAAACTAATGGAAACTTTCTGTCCTTTTTTTATCCTCAATGGTCGGTATTCTGCTAATTTTAGTAACTACTTTAAATTGAGAACGTGGATTCTAAGAACAGATACAATCTTATTAACTTTACCAAAACAATTGAAATAATTTATAAACCTTTTGCGTGTTGGTTATTATATGAGAGAACTGAAGAGAGACAGCGAGAGAGAGAGAGAGAGAGAGAGAGAGAGAGAGAGAGAGAGAGAGAGAGAGAGAGAGAGAGAGAGAGAGAGAGAGAGAGAGAGAGAGAGAGAGAGAGAGAGAGAGAGAGAGAGAGAGAGAGAGAGAGAGAGAGAGAGAGAGAGAGAGAGAGAGAGAGAGAGAGAGAGAGAGAGAATCTAGACACTGTATGGCTCAAAAGTTAAACGAAATTGCTAGTGTAATAGGTATGCATGCTCAGAGTTGAGTTCATTAGGCATCCATAATTATAATTTTCAAATATGTGGTTTGAATGTACAGAGATTAATTGTATAACAATTGTATCTTTTGACTATATGTAACGTCGCACATATAAATAATTAAATAAATAAAATAAAATAAATAAATACATATATAAATGATTTTTTTTTATTTAGTGTGGAAATAAATATCCGTCTTTAGAGTTATCTATTGACGACTAAAAAGGACTCGAATAATTTTTTAACAGCATAAAATATGACTACATATACATTTTCAAACCTGATAACATTAGAAACATCCTTCTATGGCGTTCACAATCGTCCATTGTTCCACAGATATTATATGAAGTATTTTGCTCATCTGAACATATTTTAAAAGTACGTCTTAAAATTCATAATGTGTGTTTGTGTTTTGGTGTGTATGTGTGTGTGTGTGTGTGTGTGTGTGTGTGTGTGTGTGTGTGATATTCAAACGTGTGGATGAAACGTACATTGGGTACTTGAATACTAATTGCTAAGTATGCTAATTGCTTGGATACATTATATGACTTCATAACGCTACTCGGATAAATAAATAAATAAATAAATAAATAAATAAATAAATAAATAAATAAATATTCAGATAATATGGTTTCATTTAGTGCTGAAATAAATATGATTTTCTCTAGATACATACTGACCAGAAAAGACTCCAAGAAAATATGTATCAGTACGTATCTTTCTCCATGATTATATTAATGCTCATGTCTAATAATTTCCAAGGAAATATTTCTTGTTTGCAGGATGGGTTTTTTTTTCTTCTCTTTACAATCAAAATAAAGACTATTAAATTTTTCAACCAATGCCATCCATTTTGATAGCAAAGTTTCACTGAAGAAAACATTCGATTCTAATGTTGATAAAATCTTTATCGAACTAAAACATGTTTAAATATATCTAAATTTCTTTTCCCGGTATTTGAATGATTGAGCACACGCCTTCATGTGATTGATAAGTTTATATCATTCAAATACACACAACAACAGGCGATGATCTCTCTCTCTCTCTCTCTCTCTCTCTCTCTCTCTCTCTCTCTCTCTCTCTCTCTCTCTCTCTCTCTCTCTCTCTCTCTCTCTCTCTCTCTCTCTCGCCCAAGGTAGAATAGCTCATCACAATGATGATCTCCTTAGTTACATTATAGAATATAGTGTGGTGTAGATGTACTGGATGACCGTACAAAGTGGCGTGTCCATGCATGAGCAATACGTAGCATTGACCAGCGTAGATCAACAAGTAGGTCTCTGCTTTATATATAATAAAATAATAATAATAATAATAATATAATAATAACAATCCCAAAGTAGGTAAAATCATCGCAAACCACTGGCCAACCGTGCAATCGTCAGACATACTAAACCTAATACTTCCGAACAAACCTGTAGTAGCTTACCGGAGACCAAAAAACCTAAAGGACATCCTAGTCAGGGCCAAGCTAACAACAATCGCTAGTCAAAACCAACCTAGTCAATCTGGACCCTGTGGCGATAAAAGATGCAAAACCTGTCAACATATGATAGAGACCAAGACATTCACTAGCACAGTGACTAAAGAAAAACTAAACATACATGGTCCAAACAAAACGTGCAAAACAGAGAATGTGATTTATCTCATCACATGTAAGATCTGTGGCCTTCAGTACGTGGGAGAAACTGAAAAGCTACACATAAGGATAAACCTTCATAGATCTGATTGGATGACAAAAAAGCTGTACAGAAGCCCGGTCGCAGAACACTTCTCCTCCCCTGGCCACACTTTCAGTGATATAATACTTATCGCTATTGCCAACAACCACAGCTGGAGTTCCGAAACCAGGAAGGAAAAGGAATCATACTGGATACGCCGCCTTAGAACATTGAAACCAAGCGGTCTAAACCAAGAAGACTAGAAAATGAAAACTATGCACTAGTAGAATTTAACATTTTCTAAATCTTCTTATCCTTCAATTATTACTATAAGAATAACCGGTATAGAACCAAATATCCGGGATATAATCTGCGTTACATATGTACACAAAGTAAAAATAGATGTCGCTTAGGCTTGTAGACTTTTAGGGAATTATACAACGTTTTCAGTTTCCGCAACTAGTCTATACAAGCTGGTTGTATTTATAGTTTTAGCACATGTGAAGATAGAAATGTAGAGGTTTACAAACGCAACGTTTTTGTGTTTATTTGTTTGTCGTAACTATGTTTTGTATTTGCCTTTGAAAAAGACTCATTAAGAGTCGAAAGCGCTTAGGCTAGTTAGTTACTAGTTTCGTACTGTTCGTCGTCAGTTTATTGCATCTATTTTAATTAATCCCTGACAAACGTGATCCCTTGGTGGATCCAGTACGCTTGAGAGGGTTGTTATTCGCCATATGATTTGTATTCTTTATATATATATATATATATATATATATATATATATATATATATATATATATATATATATATATATATATATATATCTGACAGCAGCATAAGATATAAAAAAAGCAGAGACCTACTTGTTGGTATATGACCAGCGTAGCTGAAACAAATTTTATTTAGAAAACATTTGACAGTACAGTTCACGTAAACTGTTACTAAAAAGAGATGCTGTCCGCAATATAAGCTCATGTTACTTAAAAAGAATGTATAAAATATAGTTTGGATTTATATAGTAAAGCAGTGTTCTCTAAAATTTATATATAATTACACTCCTGTGATATTTGTCGGGAATAGTTGGTAGTAAAATCCAAATGTGTAGTTTATAATATAAAAGGCCTTCGGCAAAATCGGCAAGTATTACTTTCAGGAAATGTGTGCTAAATATTTATGGCAGTCCTTTCCTTTTCACCTTTAATATTTTTCATTTTCTTATATTTTTCATTATTATTAAGCAATACACAACGATACGAAAGTCTATATAAAATTGTGACATTGATCGAGCAATTACAACGGCTCGTTGGTCTAGGGGTATGATTCTCGTTTTGGGTACGAGAGGTCCCGGGTTCAAATCCCGGACGAGCCCGTTAATAATTTTTTCATTGCAAATTTTCGCAATACATACACCTTTCATTAAAATCTCGATAGCATGTTTCTTTTTCTTTTCTTTTCTGTCAAAAAAATAGTAATTGTGATAGTATTGAAACATTTATACATAATACAGTTGCTCACTTTATACAGGTCACCTTTTAGTTTATTACGTACCAATGTGCGATATCAATTACAATTGACCGTTATTTATATTCAATATAAAAACAAATCCAGACCAAGGCATGGTCTCGTATATCATTTAAGTAAGTGTTATGACAGCTTGACAGTACTGTTGTTTGCAAAGTCAAAGAACGACTGAATATGTGATCCTTTTAAGGCGAATATTATCTTCTTTCATTACATTCTGAAGCTAAGTCGTATTAATATAAACCAATTGACACAAGTTAATTACGTACCAGTTCAAATGTGTTTGTTACATATTTACTTTTGTTAACTCAGTCTTTACATACGATATACAAAAGCTAACGTGGCTTTCCGACTTCGATACGGGTTTGGTACAAAAATATTTCAGTTTGCACTACGAAAAGAGATGAACCATGTTCTAATTAAAATGACTCATAGGTCATGTTCACAAGGAGTCCCTTATGTTGGAATTTCTCTGTGGAACTAAATGTGCACTTCATTATACATGTTTAAACATAGAAATGAAATCAAAGAAACTTTCAATACGTAAAATTGAGGGATAATATGATACAGTTCCTTCTTCTTTTCTTCTTTCTATCTCACTAGCGTGCTTCTTATTTTATTACACGTAATCTCTAATGTGGGTAATTGGTATACATTACCTAAATTAAAACTATACCAAGCGAGTTCCGTCTTGGAACTGTACACATATTCTTTGCATGTAGGGTGAAATTACTCAAGTAATAGTTAAAAGGTTACGAAGGTTTAATATTTTTTTTTTAAAAAAAAGTGACACGCAGGACTTGTTATTCAGTTTATTTATGCATATTTTTGAATTTCACAATTATACGAAAACCGTCTATCATGAAGCTATTACAATCGTGCATTGTTCTACACGTTCAATCGCATTGTACATTGATCAATTGACATATTATATAAAGTCTTTGCACATATATTTGCTAATCAATAATGGGTTTTTAAGATAAGTCGTGAAGGTTAATAGTTATTATTATTATTATTATTATTATTATTATTATTACTTTTATCATTATTATTATTATTATTATTATTATTATTAGTAGTAGTAGTAGTAGTAGTAGTAGTAGTAGTAGTAGTAGTAGTAGTAGTACAGATCATATCTTAATGGAACTACTATAGTATTCAATTTCCTCTCCCGCCAGCAGTTTGCTCTGTCCCTTTTTTCACAACCCCCCCCCCATCGATTTTAGGAGCGAACATAATCAGAGATATAAAGACATACAAAATATTGTGAACCAGTCCGGGCGCCTAAGTGGTTAGAGCTTTCTCTGGGATGCTTGAGATCGCGGGTTCGAAATCCCTGCCGCGTCATACCAAAGACTTATTATGGTATTAGCAGCTGCCTCGCTTGGCGCTCAGCATTAACGAGGTTAATGTTAAGATTGATCGGCTTGGTGTCCAGATAATGTGACTGGGTGGAACATCATGCCACAAGTCTGCTGCGTGATGTCTCAGCGCTAAACAACACTATAATCTGTCACATAGCAGGCATCGTAGCGGTCGGTCAGAAAAATTGTTAAAGCTACATTAAAAATCGAAATCACACACAAGCGCGCGCCCGCCCGCGCCCCTCAGTCATTTCCTATAAATTCTGCTTGAGCTGAATTCCCAATTACTATCATATAGGCAACAGTATGTATGTATGTATGTATGTATGTATGTATGTATGTATGTATGTATGTATGTATGTATGTATGTATGTATGTATGTATGTATGTATGTATGTATGTGGACCTATGCATATGTGCGTATACATCGGACTTCATGCACATATGTTGGTACGGATGTAGCTACATAGGTATGTCACAAATAATTGGAATTCAGTGTAGAGGATGAATTATTACTTTATGAAATTTCGACATTTGTGAAACTTGGATATGAGATGAACTCTTTTTCATAGTTTAACCATATTAAACTAACATGTTCATATGCTGTCCTAGATCGGAGAAATGTTAAAGAAATTTTGCTGCCGTTTACGGGGGTTCTGGTTCATTTATTGTGTGTGTGTGTGTGTGTGTTTGTTTGTGTGTGTGTGTGTGTGTGTGTGTGTGTTTGGTTAGGGTTAGGGTATTTTGGGAAAGAAACGAAATCCGAAGAGCAACTAGATCGTAAACACGACCACCCAGACCAAAACAAATCAAAAAGAAAGAAAAAGAAAAAATCACAGTCAGCCAAAAAAAAAAACCCCAAACAAACAATTTAAAAAAACCACAATAAAAAAAAACGTCACCCACAACCAAACCCTACATAAAAACGCATTTTTGAAATTGGTAGTATAAAAGGACCATTAATTCTTACAGTCATATTTTAAAAAAAAAGAAACAAACCCAACCCCTAAACCAAAAACAAACAAAGAAAACACCACAACCCCACCTCAAGAAATCTCGAAATAACGGTACAAATATTTCCTGGTGCTAAAGGAAATATCAGCGTCCGCCTCCAGCATTTCTTTCGGCAGATTAAATGGATGCTGCCTAATGAATCGTTCAATCTGTGTGTGTGTGTGTGTGTGTGTGTGTGTGTGTGTGTGTGTGTGTGTGCGTGCGCGTGTGTGTGTGTGTCTTGGGAGAGATAAAGTTAACATTATCGGACTTACGGGAAAAAAACCGTTTGCTAAAGAACCCTACCTTGAAAAACAAACAAACAAAAAAAAACCAAACAAATAAAAAAACATTAAATTTTTTTTCTCACCCACTCAACCGAGAGTATTCGAGGTGGGGTAATGTAAATTTAATGAAAACTTAAATCGATATCAGTAAAAGGCTTTCTCAATGTCCAAACTAATCTTGATTGTTTATTTTCCGAATGCTTCATTCATAGTACACGTCTATTGGCACTCCAGTTCTGTTCTAAAATTTGACAGCATGATCAATATCTAAAGGTCGCCTGTTTTAGGTCTGCATTCATGTAGGCTATATAATGTATAGTTTCAATTCAGTACTTAATACGCTAGATTTGAAGCGAGCCCTGTAGTTAAGGAAGCCACCCGAAACCCTACTGAGAAGCAAGTATGCTGCAATTCTCCCTAATTAACAAGATATATTTTCTGACGAACGTCGCAAGTGTACTTTTAAAGGTAAGAGACACGCATCATTTACAAAGGAATTTTTGGAAAAACAAGAGAAAACATCGTCAGGCGTAAAAATGAATACTTGGTCTAGAACTGTCGGGTCAGGGGACATAACTCTACGTTGTGTGTACTTGTTTATACTTGGATATTGTATAATCGTATGTTGTTTTCAAATATTATTATTTAATAATAAAAGATGTGGATATATTTGTGAATTAAGTTTTTTTTGGGTTGTGTTGTTCAAACTCATATGAGACGTGTGTAGTTGCTTAACAGAACCAGTACACGGAATACGAATGAAGTAAAGCAAGCCACACAAATTGTAGTGTGTAACGTACTCGGATCTTACAAAAGACTCGAGTACAAACACAAGCTTATCGATGTATTCTACTGTCTCTTTCCTTGCCCTTCCCCAGTCCTCGTATATTTTCCAGACCGTTACATTTTACAATCCCACGCAAGATCATAGATCGTTTTTTGAATTTTTTTTTAAAACTATATCCTTACCCCAAGGAATATGCTCAGGTCAGAGTTTGATTTTATCAGATGATTTTCTCCAGTTTGTGGTGCTATTAGACAAACACTGACGCCGTGCGACCTCTATCACTGAACAGGCTAGCTAACCATGGGTATAAATTACAAAGGCAACAAATATACCTTGTTTCAGTATAATTAAAGTTATAAGGTCATGTATGCATTCAACACCAATTATTTCACTAATTGGTGTTCCAATGATTTCACTCATTGGTGTTACTTTGTAGAATTTGATTTTCTGCGTAACTTTAAGTGGCGGTTATGTACTTTGTTGGATCCTCATACATCCATATGCGATTGGAAAGTTTATTATTTATACATAAAGAGAAGTACTGCAAAACCAATGTTAAAGTGCATGGACATTTTTGGATGAGATAAACTTGAAGGTGTGATAGTACAATCCAGATTGAATTTTATATGCAGTGAGATTGAATTTTATATGCAGTGATTTTATAATGGAAGCTACGCATGGTGATACACAAATTTATACTCCACAATATTGTGACCATTTAGACTTCTTGGCTATTTAAGTACAGTGACCACAATTGTAAAGGTCCATAGTGATTGATAATTTTCATCTGGAAGTTTGTTGATGATAGCTAAGGTGCAGAGCATTATACAATTAGGATTGAAAAGACTTTAATTAATCAAAGTTAGTATTAAATTTTAAAACATGATTTATATACAGGTCTTAATTATGCTTGTATAAAAATAATAGTCCAGAATGATCCAATAAAAAATTTCCCATAATATGTTATGTCTATGTATTTTATAAATAAACATAACTAAACATTATGAATGTTAAGTTAAATGCCACTGCCCAAAGTGACCAAATAAAGTTCTGTTAAAGGATGCAACTGGTGTTAGTTGTGTGGCAAGATTACATGGAATTCAAATAACCACTGTTATTTTGCATACAATGTAAAACAAAGAGGATGCTTCCTTTACTTGCTAAGGGATTATGGTCAAATATGCACAGGGCATTGTAGAAATCTTCTTGGCATTGGAGTAGGCAACTTGATCACACAAGTGAGTGCTAACTTTCCAAGTTCAGTCAGGGCTTATAGACCACCATGCACTAGCATTGAACCTGGGAAATTTCACTTTGGAATTAAATTTGATTGATGGAAAAGGAAAATACAGATTAAATCAAAACGTTCATTGCAACAAACTGTCATGTATATCTGTATTTTTTGTAACTCCAGGTAAAAGATTTATATTTAATTTTTGTAGTTGTTTTGTTTGGTTGTAAACGAAGTAGAATATCTTTTGTTATAAATTGTGTGCTTAATTTGACTGTTAAGAACTCAGATTACATTGGATCTATCAATC
Source organism: Potamilus streckersoni (assembly GCA_016746295.1). NCBI lineage: Eukaryota > Metazoa > Mollusca > Bivalvia > Unionida > Unionidae > Potamilus > Potamilus streckersoni. The sequence goes on from JAEAOA010000619.1 coordinate 1,132,928, forward strand.
AATGTATACTTAAGTGTTGACAATAAATATAAGTGTAATAATAAGATTTAAAATGTCACCAACAGCATAGATTCTCATTGACTGTTGGGATATGGAAGTTTAGAGAAGAATTCTGTGCATGTCCATTGGTTGCATGAGATCAGTGTGTATACACTTAGTTTGTCATAAATTAATAGTGTATGTTGTCGCAAACATAAACCATGTTTACATAACAAAACATAAAATGTAATACAAATTGAGGTTTCTCAAACAAGTACAAAAAATTACTTGCTAGAAAACAACCCATTAAACATTGATGAACACCTGACTTTGCAGTGAGTAATTTTTAATTTACTGGTAAAATTACAACAAGATTTATCACTATTTTTGCCATGTTTGTGATGCTTTTCCTATTTGCATGAATCCAATAAAACAGACATCGACTTCTAAATGGGTATATACAGTATGTACCACATATTTTGTGCACAAAATGTTACTTCCTTCTGGCATGGTATCAACAGATCCTATCAGTGTAAATAAAAGGTGGATCATTCTTTTGTAGAGATATACTAATTGCCATAGCCAATAGCAAGAGTTTCCTTGCCTGTTCTAATTAAACATAAATGCACAGGTCCTGTCTTTTATGAATTTTAACACCTGAGATGCTTTTTCACTATTATGGATTCAATAAGTTGGAAATTTTTAGGAACATCAACAATATGGTTTAGTTCTGACATTCTTATTTTCACTGAGTACTGAAGTATAACTTTTTTTTTCTTTTCCAGGCTCAGTTTACATAGTAAAAAAAAAATGATCAGTATGAATCAGTCCCATTGGTAGAAGTACCAGCTTGAACCTTGTCCAGATATTCATCTTGATCCAGGTCTACAAGAGACTGGGTTTGAAAGAGTATCTTATCTTTTTGATGAGTTTTGTTATTTTTTTTTGTGGTATGTATTTATTAGAAAACAAGCAGCTAAAATGGTCTGAGTTATCCACTTGTTAATATCTGTCCTGTAGATTTTGCTTGTATTTACTGTCCTTTTGTAAACTAAGGAAATACTTTCTAAAATTACTTTGGAGTTATGAGAAGAAATTTTGTTATATTTTCTTTTGGATCAGTGTCATTGTGCATTTATGATCAGACTAATAAGATGTGTCATTGCAAGTTAAGTATGTGGTATAATACAGTGGTATTTCAATGTTTTAACATGGCATAAATGTTTGCTTACTAATGTCAGATCTCTCCCAATTATCTAGATTGTGGTTTTATCTCTCCATTTGCTACTGCTAGCAGCATTACCAGAATAAAAATGAAGGCATGGGAAGTTGATCATTTTGTTTCAAGCTATGATGTGTTTACATCTAAACACATAATTTACTTAAGTGTAGGGTGGTTTCTTTGCTATTTCTTACAGTTTGAATAGCTTTTTCTAACAAATAGTTGCTTCTGGAATGGATATGTTTATCACTGATTACTAGAATAGTAGACATGTATAGTATCATTTTACTGAATGCATTCTAGATACATATTATGCGCAAAACTTGTTACATAAACTATTTTAGTGTCACACATTGGATCCTAAGGGCAGGGACACATTTTCTATAATGATGCTATACCAATGGGATAGTCATATTAGTTTCAACATTTTTGCCACCTTAACTTTGATCTGCATGGATCTATCATATTGTCCTTGGGAGCCCCGAGTGGCCGCGTGGTCTAAAGCACTGTTCGTTACGGATCACTGCCATCTCACCTCTATCTGCGTGTGTTCATGTTCGAGTCTAGGATTCAGCGAATGTGGATATGTAAGAAAGCTTGCCAGTAGCTTCTCGTGGGTCGGTGGTTCTTTCCAGTGATTTCCCGGTTCTTCCTCTACCATTAATACTGGCCGCCATGAATAGCCTATCGTGTGCTGAAAAATGGCGATAAGCCCAACAACAACATCATATTGTCCTTGCATACTTAAAATTGTGGCAATAATAGTTTTATCATGTACTTGAGTGAATCAAGGAAACCATAAAATGTTTTAATATCTTGTTAACCTTAAATGAGCTGCAACATGGAATTTTATGTTCTGAATCTTGTTTTTATTTAATTATTTAATTATCAGCATTTAGTGTAATAAATACCTTTGTTTTCTGAACTATATAAAAAAATTGTGTTTTTTCATAAATTTAGTCTGTTTTGTCATTATGTCAACCTCAAAATAAATTAAATCTTCCTTGCTGTAGGGGTGACTTGAACCATGAAAATAAATTAAATTTATGGCTGTCAAACACTTTACATAGTAATTTGGCTGACTATCATAAATTATGAATATTTTTATTGCCGGATACATTATTTTAAAATAGGTATTCTTTGCCATTTGACAGTTTTATCAACTCTCTTAACCTTGCCCTTTGCTAGTGAGAAGAAGGACATAGATGGACATCCACTAATGAAATCTTATAAGTGTATTTTTTTTTTCTGATGAAAAACCTAGTGACATACAGGGTCAGGATTGGTGAGGGTGGACATAGAAAAAAAAATTGGTGGAAACTTGCAAGCCCATGTTTTATAAGCAACACTCCTTGTTTAAAAAAAATGTTGAAGGTTGCAAGTTTTTTTTGTAATATTTGTACCTGTCAGAATTCTTGATGAAAGGTTGTCATGTTCAGATATTTTTATTCTGTAGTAAAGATACAGATATATTTGTGACTCATCAGTTTTGTTAACTTGCGGTTATCTTGAGATTGACATACACCTTGCATAGTTAACAGCATAGGACAGTGAGATATCAAGAGTTGACTAAGGAGTTGTGTTAACCACTTGCAGCAGTAGACTCATTGGTTATAAGTCAGGGAGGAAATCTAAAGAACAGTCCATATGGCATTCATCTTGCTCTTAAGAGCACAGGGTTGTTTTAAAATTGTCATTTAATGTAAGGCATGTATTTGCACATATGGTGTCACTTTGGTACAGAAAATTTGGAAATGTTTGAATAATTCACTGGGGCACATAGACTTGGAGTAAGGGTTTATAACTTCAAAATCATGAAATGGTTTGACACTGAATGAGATTCATGGATAATAATGAGGTTCTCATGCACCTAATTAATATTTAACCACATTACCATTCATATTTTATCATCCATTTTATACCAAGCTCAGAATATATGCATTTATCATTAAGATCTTTGATGTATTGTATAATGCTCAAGATCCATGCATCCATATGATGTGATCTTGCATTTGATTAGCTGAGCTTGGTGCCACTCTGAATGCTGATCTGATATTGGAATATATGCTTATACCATTTGGATCTCAGATGAGTGTGGTTGTAAGCAGAATCCAGTCATATTAATTAGATGATCTTGTATCTGGTTGGCTGAGCCTTTTACTCTTTAATAGGTCATTTCCAAACTGATTTTGATCAAACTTGGAATGTATACTTATACTTTTAAGGTCTTAGAAGAGGTTTATAATAAATAAAAACGACACATAATGACAGGTAATCTGGAAGCCAGATTTCTGACCTGATTTTAAATAAACCTGAAATATGAGATTATATCATGAAGACTCTTAATGGGTTTTACAGTGTACAAGATAAATACATATTACTATGGTATTCATATGTCAGTTTGGATGATCATGTGACCACTCTGGAAGTTTTATTCTGATCTGATTTTGACCAAAGTTGAAATGATGCTTAAATAGTTAATATCTCAGCACAGGTTGATGAGTGAGGAAAACACATACTGATTGAGGTCGTCTGGAAGCCATATTTCTTACATGATTTTGATTATGCTTGAAATATGTCATCAAGATCTTTGACAATTTCAGCCATTGTTAGCAAGATGAATGTTTGTTAATTAGGTGAAGATGCAGCCAAAGCTACAATTCTGATCCATTATGGAATAAGGCTTTTGTATTGTCAAGATCTTGGACAGTATTAGAAGAGTACAGGGTCCTTGCATATAGGCTGTATTGATGTCATGCATGACATGGGATTGCTCTAATCTGTTACCTCTCTAGATCTTATGACTATTTCCACATCCACAATTTATAAGCCATGGCAATAGGGTTGAAATCATTAGGATCTTGAATGACTTCCATTAAGGGCAAGAAACTTCATATTAGTTATGATATTAACATTAGAATTTTTCTTTATCAGGCTGTAGTAAAGTAGGTAAAAATCTACATGATACAAACATTTGGAGAGAGTTTACATAAGATGTATGCTTAGCTAATTCAGATTAGTGTATTAAAACTGTACCTTGCTTTATAAGAATGTGCCAGTTACAGACCTGTGTGGAGCTAAATAGTTACATATGTACTTATTATATGATAAATATAGTATGCATACTTACAGATCAGTTTGATGTCAGCCTAGTTAGCATTCAGAACTAACAGGTGTATATAGCATGAATCATAATGGTGTTAAATTGGAAGGATCTAGTTCTCCTTTTACAATAATTTTAGGTATTGACTATGTAACTTCAAAAAATGTATAAAGATGTTTGGGGAGTGCAATTAAACTGGAAAATAAACATATGATAACTATTGCATAAAATGTATATCATTTTCTTTCTTTTAAGTGGCAAGTATTCATATATTAGCATAAAACAATAATTTGCTCAATATCCTGCTTGAATTATGTTACATCAAACACTTCCCCTCCCACCTCCAATTCTTTTTTACAGGTTTCTTTCTTTCCTTACCAAATAGTGAATTAAATATAGTGGAGCTTTCACATTTTGTAGAAAGTTAATGTTTGTTTAGCATTGCATTTCTGTATTGAAAATACATAGGGTGAGAACTCAGTCTAAATTTAACATATATGCTGATATATGACATAATGAACAAACAACATTCCAGATAAAAATTTTAAAAGAAAATATTTATTAAAGCAAGTACTTTTTATAAAGATAAAAGACTTTTAGCACTACTGGTCATAGACCATAAGAGCTTACAGGATGGTTTTCTCATTTGTCATATGTGCATCTACGTTAGCACAATTTTGTTATCGCTACTCCTCTAAAACTAATTTGAGGATTACCATGAAACTTTATGTACAGATTCATCCCATGGTATAGTTGGTTCTAAATTAAAATCGTGCTGTTCTGGTATCATATATGGTTGTCACAGTAGATTGTTTGTTATCACTGCTACTCCAGACTGGATGTTCATATCAGCATTGGATTTTCACTTAAAGATTTCTAATGTCTTGTTAATCCTAAATGAAGGTGATGAACCTTAACATCCATTTTGCACAGTATGGTCAGACATCTTGAAGTATTGCTATTGCTGTTTATCCTGAATGGATGGTTTTCATCTACCCAGGGCTTTTCACCAGAAGACTTAAATGTCATCATAAATAATAATTTGCTAATCTGACATCTAGTATGGCCACCAAGGCAGCCATCCTGTTATGGCTACTTCTCCTGAGTGAAAATAATATTGGCAAGGAATTTTCACCAAAAGACCTTAATTTGATGTCTGGTGGTCTTGAATAAAATTGGTACCAATATGACATCCAATATAGTCAACATGACAGACATCTTGAAAATATTTATACTGCTACTCTTTCTGGACAGAAAGTCATATTGACATGGGTTTTCACAAAAGACTTCTCATGATGTATATAGTTGGTCCAAAGGGCGAATGATGCTGATCCAGTATGGCCACCATCATAGCCATATTGTAGATCATGTTGTTATTACACTTATTGGATGAGTGGTAATAACATGGAATTTTAAGTAAAAAAACTAATTGTAATATCTAGTTGGAGTTGAATCAAAATGGTATCAATCTGACATCCATTGTGACCATCATGATACCATTTTGAAAATGTTGGTATCACAACTTCTCCTAATTGTAATGCTATATTGGCATACATTTTTTCACCAGAAGACTTCTTATGATTTTTTATTAAGCCTAAATGAGAACAGAACTGATCTGTAACCCAATATAACCGCTATGGCAGTCATCACTAGATGACTTCTTATGATGTATGCTTTATCCCAAATGAAAATTATGTCAATCTCAAATCCAATATCACAGCTATGGCTGCCGATTTGAAAATCTTGTTGTTTTTCAACAGAAAGTCATACTGTCATGAAATTTCCACCAGAAGACTCATTTTATGTGTGTGTGTGTGTGTGTGTGTGTGTGTGTAATTTTGATATTTAACATAATTTTAAAAATTTTTCAGCCATACTGCTATGATTTCTGCAGTGTGGCAGTTTATAATGATGTCTAGCACTGGGGCATCATGCCACGAGCATTTAGCATGATGTCCCACCGAGTCACATTATTCTGACACCAGGGTGAGCAGTCCTAACACTAATCTCTTAATGCTGAGTGTCAAGTGAGGCAGCTGTTAGTACCAATTTATGTCTTTGTTATGACTGCCAGGGATCAAACCTATGACCTCCCACATTCGAAGCGGACAGTCTAAGACTTCTTTTTATATCCAGTTGGTTAGTTAAAATTGTGCTAATCTGAATTGCATTTAAAATTCTTCTTATGGCTTCTAGGCTTTCAGATCAATGGTCATAGTGACATGAGGTTTTCACCAAAAGACTTCTTTTGATGCGTTGTTGGTCCTAAATTAAAATGATGCTGATATAACATTCAATATGGCCACCATGGCATCACCTTGAAATTCTTGTTCTTGCTACTCTTCTTGAATGGATGGTCATATTCATATGGATTTTTGGCAAAAACTTCTAATGATGTCATGACCATCCTAAATAAAAAGGGTATTGATCTGACATCTAGTATGACTGCCATGACAGCTGGTACTGTATTGCTAAAAAATATCTAAGATGACTTCAGTACTCAGCACTCAAAAATCTTTTCTTGAATACCTGGAAAATATTTCAGCAAGCAATCTCAGTCCTCTCAAGGGACTCATGTTTTTATTTAACTCTAGGGTCTCATCTATCATCCACATCATGTTATCCTTCATCATCATCCTCATCACTTAACTATAGTATGATTTCTTTGACAAGAGCAATAACTGCTACTGCTGTAACTACAAGAACATCATCAGCTGAGAGAAACATATACTGAACAGAAGACAGGGCATGCCTTACCACTGACAGATTCTTGTGTTGATGAGGAAAATGGCCACCTCTGATAAACTTACTCGGTCTAGAAGCTCCCCAAAATTATCCACGTAAGGGTATTTCAATTTATGAAACACAAGGAAAATAGTACATTAGTTTAACTGAACTGCTCTGTGGTTTATATATGGGTGTGTGTGTGTTTGTGTAATAAATTCGGGAATGAAAATTCTTGTCATTGTATAATATTCCAAATACTGTTAAGAAATCATCCAAGAAAGTCCTAAATATACATGGAAAGTTAACACTTGTATAAATTGTTTAACTAACAATGCTAAAATAGCTGTAGATGTAGTTGCTTAAATGAATGTCTCTCTGCCTGTGTCTTTCTTTCCCTCTATTTACTTGCCTGAAATCCACACATATTCGTGTTTTAAAAAGAGACTTTATCCATAACAAGTATTTACAGTAAATCAACTTTTTGACCATTTGTAATGCAGATAGTTCCTTTAGAAATATGCCAGATTTTTAAATATATAAATAAAAAAATAAATGAATAAATGAATAAATAAATATCATCTAACAAAATGCAACATTTAATTGCAGCAACGGTAACATCTCACAGCAGAAACATGACCTTGAAGCTGTCCGAAAAGAAAAAGAGAATCTCTTGAGAGAAGTTATTATACTTAGAAGTAATTTTAACAGGTTTGTAAGTGGATCAATCCTTGCCAACTATTTCAAATTGCTTTATTTTTGCCTTTACATGTGGCATCCAAATTTAAGAGCTGATGTTTGTTCAGGAGAAAAACAACATTCCTTCGAAAGTAAGTATATGTGGCTTATATTTTTCATGCTTGACTGACTTTGATTTTGTTTTGCATTCAAGTCTCTTTTGTCTTCACTGTTGCAGGCTCAGTCATGCAGTTTTGTGAGTCAACAGAGGACCATTACTATTTTAGAAACATAGTTTTACATTTACATACAGGCATATATATTTAGGGTGAGAGAGTGAAGAAAATGATTTGTCCTTGATATATATAGCATTGATTCTTGCCACACATAATTTGTACCCTTTATCCCTTACTTAGATGCAAGTTAAAACAATTTGGCTGTTATTATAGTTAAATTAAAATTAATACAGATCAAAAGTATCTTTGAATGGTCAACTTTCACAAAGTAAAAATATTAATTGTGGAGTAACACAAAGCTCTATCCTCAGCTCTCTGTTATTCATTATATTTATCAACATCTTACTTGGCCCCGAGTGGCCCAGTGGTCTAAAGCGATCTCTGTTATGGATCACTGCCATCTCACCTCTGTCTTCGTGGGTTCGATTCTAAGATTTGGCAAATGTGGATATGTGAGAAAGCTTACCAGTAGCTTCTCATGGGTCAGTGGTTCTTCCTCCACCTTTAATATTGGCTGCCATGAATAGCCTATCGTGTACTGAAAAATGGCGCTAAGACCCAGAAGAACAATAACATCAACAACTTACCTCTTAAGATATGGACTTAAGTTTCTTCCACTGACTTCTATGTAGATGATACCACACTGTCTGAGATGGTACTTCAAAATATTTTACACGATGCTCTAAACAGACTCTATGTATGGTGCAAGGAAAACAGTATGATCATAAATGCAGAAATATGAAAGTCCTACTAGTTACAATGCAACAAAGATGAGCAAGGCTAGATAGCAACACACTCCAGGTTCTGTTTGACAGTGTGAGCCTTAATATGACAATTCATAATAAAATTCTTGGTGTATTTGTAGATAACAGTCTTACTTGGATTATACTATTCACATTAAACACGTTTTAAAAAGGTTGATTCTTATCTTTGACATTAAAGAAAATCAAATATACATTCCTCTTCAGTATAGGGTCATCTTTTATAAAACTTGTATTCAGGCATATCTGGATGATTTTAAGGTAATTTGGGAAATAACTCTAATTCAAACATAACAGCAGTTTTAAGACTCCAAAAGAGGGTATGTTATTTAATTTTAGATCAGTGTATAGACAATATCCAGTTTGCAATGAATGATATAAAGATTTTAACAATACATAAAAGGATATTTCTTAGAAAGGCTAAATTATCCAGAAATTCCATTCCTGTTTCTCTAAGCAATATAATTTACCAAAGAGATGCTGATGGTACTCCAGTTTATGGTCTTTAAAAAATTAAAATTGCATTATACCCATGTCAATGAGAAATTGTTTAAAAAATGTTTTCAGTATACTGGTCCACTGGTATGGAACAACATTCCCAGTTACATAGGGCAGGCTCCTAACATTTCTTGTTTTCAGATGGATGACATCTTTAGACAATTGAAACATATTTGTAATATAAATATTGCCTGGTTTTCTGTAATTTTGCATTATTTTTCTAGGTGCATTTTTCAATGCTGGATTTTATATTTTGTGTATGTATATGTGTTCACAAATGTCTGTGCATTTGTTCTAGTCATAATACTTGATTTTTAGAATCACTTATTATTTGGTGTTAAGACAGTTTTTTCACATCATGTTGTATATATTGTATATATTGTACATAACAAATAGAAGGCCTCAAGATTGATTATTTCTGTAACTAATTGAGTTACCTTCTCTAAATAATGTCTATTATTATTATTATTATTATTATTATTATTATTATTATTATTATTATTATTATTATTATTATTATTATTATTATTATTATTATTATTATTATTATTATTTCATCAAAACCTGAAATTGACTAATTTCAAGGCTAATGGTCATTTATTTCTCGTTCAAATACATTCTCTGATCATATGAACATTAGGAATATAAGGCGCTATCTCCCGAATCCGGTTCTCCTAAAGACAAAAATTCATCCTGCCATCTATAAAATATAGACTAAGGGCAATAACTCTTGCACATTACCTTCCCAGGGAAAGATGTTCACTGCACCAACCAAAAAACTATGGATTTTGTTATATTCATCCATCCATTGAAGATTACATGATTTTTAGATTTCTTACATCATATTTTTCAGCTGGTATACTTTATATTTCGACAATATTTATATGAATTTTCTTCATTTATGTAGACTAAGTCTATGTTACCTGCCTGCATGATTCTCATTGCTACATTGTACTGGGTAAAAAAATGTATGTAGTTCATGTTTGTGCATGCTTTATATTTATTTAACACACCTTTATCATAGCAGGTGTCTCTGACATGCCTAATGTTGTTAACTATTATTATTTTTTCTTTCATTATTGCTTTGTTGTTTCAAAATATAGGAATGACGATGTATACAATGTTCAAAGAATTCAAAGCCAGCATGGATTCACATGATCTATGCACCACACATACCAAGTATACAGCATTAGATACCTGTAGCACACATGTGCTAACTGGTCAGTCACTCCATGATTGACAGTACTAAGGATATGTCCAAATAACAAGAAACAATGATGAAAAATCTAAATCTGAGATTACTGAGGTATTGTGTAAACCCTAATATAGTGGGTGTCTCACATTGTTAACCTAGTTAATTATAATAATTATTATTATTGGTACAACAGGCAACAACAAAGTTAATTAGTTCTGGCCAACATTTTCCATCATTTTGTCTTCATCTTTCGAGATAAGAATTTCAAGACTACCGGGGAAGAATTTGCACCCAATTCTGGGCAGCCCACTGGGTGTAAGTACCCTTGCATAATCCAAACATGGCCTTAAAACCTGTAAGTGCAGTTGCAAAGAGCTTTTCAATGAATGCAGTTAGCTGTACTGTCTAACTGCACCTTAGTTTGATGCTGTACTGGTTATCGACTGGTCAGTCCAGCCATCTGACCCAGGGTCCATACCATGTCATGGCTTCCATGATATACAGTACTTTGCCTCAAGTTGGACTGTGGCATGCTGGATTTGCTGGCAACGTCATTATGAGATCTGTCCATTCATCTGTCATTACCAATCCACTATTAATGCCACTGTCTGTCTGTCTGTGCTACCGGTCATATGACTAACTTGAGTACTGAGAGTATTTGGTTACCACAAGTTGCCTGTATCAGACTGACAACTACATTCTACAGACACAGTTAGCCATATACTCACAGTCACAGCCTGCCCTCCACTGGAATAGTACCATGGTAACCTTAGAGAACTTGGGCTAGCGATGACCAGAGCCCATCAATACTTATGGGTATGCATTATATGGATATAGGTCATTGTCCTGACCAGGATGACTACACAATGGGTGTGGTCATAAATCTGAGGATAGGTCCCACTCAGGTTCCCCATATAGAGGATTAAGTATAGTTTTATAGCAGCTATAGAGGAAATATATTGGGTATTGTCAAATGTTCTCCAATCCCTCTTCTACACCAACATAAAGAGTAAAGTCCTCAGTAAATGTCAATGATAAGAACCCCCCCTCATCTTCAACATTAGTGGGGATTAATCAAGGAAATTGCCAAATCTTTCTTATTAAGTTCAGTAATTCAGGCAATTTTTTAACCTTTGATTTTGTGAAACTCAAACACCAGTGTTCTTTATTGAACTAAATTTGGTTATCCTAGTTTTGTTCAAGATCTTTATTCATAAAATGCATACCTTACAAGCTGGTATAGAACTAATTCTGATGCCTTTTCTATGCTTTTCCTGGTGTTTGACAAGCACTAATAAGCAGTCACTCTGACTTCATCTGCATATTATAAGATGGATAAAGTAGTTATGCGTACCACTTTGAAGCTTGTTCACAGCATTGTGATCACATCTGTGTTGTTGGATTTGGTGTAACTGGTGATTTTCCGGATGACAGATAAGGCTGGCAATGACCATACCTGGGAGTCTATGGCTTGAATATCCAGAATGATTAACCAAGCTGCCCTGACCATCAGTGGTGAATGCTTTGACAGGTTCCACTAATTTGGATTATGTGTGATGGGATACATATTCAAGTTTAGTTAGCCTCATCAACATTGCTCTGTGAACCAATCCCTACTGTTTGGTGGCAAGATAGAGGAAGTATGCAGACAGGCATCCCAAGATGTACCCCTCCATCTCTCTTCATAACAATCATCAGCTGACAAATCATCTCCTGATCTCCCTCAAAGACGGTATGACAGTAGACTAGAGAATTCATTATCATTCACATGGGCAGTGTAGATAGTTCAAAATCCACAATCTCTGGGATTTTATTCTAAACTTTTTCTGGCCTGGAAGTCCAATGGCAAACTAAAACCTACCATCGATCTCAATCATTTATATCAATTTATCCTTTCACAAAGACTTGAATTGGAAGTGTAAGATTAGACCACATTTTCTCCTGTCCATATAAATTTTTGATCAGTCTCGATCTGACAGACATATATTTTTACATTCCCTTCCATTTATCCGCATGGAAATTCCTATGATTCATGTCTCGAGGGACTTAATATTAGTTTTCCATCTCTTCATTTTCAACTTCAATATAAGTCTTGGGCCATTATGAAACTACTCAACTGCATCATATGTCCCTGTTCCATATGATGGCATCAACCATCACTACAGCATATTTAGCTGATATTCTCCAAAACATATGGCAAGTACTATTCATTTCCTTTTTACTTCATCTAGGTTTTCTGATCATCTGAGAGAAATCCAACTTTTATTCAACTCAGCTGTTCATCCATATGGGCATGAAATTTCTTACTCACATTATGTTGGTATGAATCATCAACCTGGCAGAATCTATTTCCATCAAGAAATGGATAAAAGTCATGGAGTTTCTCTGACTCATCATCAGATTATTTAACACAGCCATTGATCTTATACAGCTGGGTCACCTATATATGTGCCCTTTGCAAATTGCCCATTTTCAATGCTGCTTGATCACATGATCAACATAATGAGTAAGATTTTATTATTCCTGTATCAGTGGCACAACCACAGCTGGCACAAGGCAGGAATATGTTTCAAACTGTCACCACAGGATCTGACAGTTAGCATGGATGCAAGCTCCTGGGCATGGGGAGCCCATCTTTTTCTGGACTTAACACCATCAGCAACCAGTGGAATCCAGAAGACATGTCTCCATGTCAATATCTTAAAGATGAAAGCTGTCCTCAATGATTTTGAAGTTTGGAGCAACTGTACTAAGAACAAGTTCATGTTCATCTCATCAGACAACTCGGGGTTAGTGAAGTATTTTCTCATACATGGCAGTATGAAATTTCCCCAGCTATGCATTTGGTTGTGGCACTTTTTCGCTATTAGTGCACACAGTGCAATATTGACATCCAGATCAGACATAATTTTGGCATACTCACTGTTTTGGCCAATTCTCAGTCAAGTAGAGAATGGAAAACCAATAGAGAATGGGACCACTAGCCATTGGTCTTTCATCAGATTTGCCAGCTATGGGGGCTTCCAATGATAAATATTTGGCAACCAGGTAGAATCACAAACTGTCTGACATCATTCACCAGTACTGGATCTGGAGGTTTGCTTCATCAGCACTCATTCTCTCAGTTGGGAGGGTCTGTGGGCCTTTGCCTACCCCCCTCCATCAATCTTAATTCCTAATGTCATATAGAAATTGAGGAACCAGAGGTGAATATGGTTCTGATTGCCCCTCTTTGCTGAGTCAAGTCTGGTATCAGTGATCTGCTCAGTATAAAAATAGGTATACCAAAGAAGATCCCAGTGAGGTCAGATTGTTTCAAACAGCCTTTGACCCACATATTCCATCCTTGCCCACTCTTTTGTTTTCATGTTTGGCTCATTTCAGGACATCCTTGCAATTCAACCTATCAGTTGTGTAAGTATTTGATGGCCCTCAACATTAAAGACCTATGAAGAGAAGTGGCACATTTTCAGAGACTGATGCAAAATCAAAAACATTATCCCCTTGGGCGTCTATGTCCCACCATTAGCTGCCTTTTTTCTTGGGCTCTATGAATAGAACAAGTTGGCTCCAACTACAATTAAAGGCTATCATTATATGATATTGTACATATTCCTTCATCATAACAGGGAAAATTATGGTTATAACAAAGATGCCTAAGTCACACATTTTGTTTTCAAAGTGGAATCTCTTCAGAGTTCTGACCTGGTTGAAGTCAAGGAAGTTTGAGACTTTAGCCAGGACTTCACTGGATCTCAGTTCTTTTAAACCTCTTTCCTGGCAACGTTAGCTTCAGCATGCAGAGTCGATGAATTACATGGCTGATCCTGCCTACATTAAGTTTTGGTGGTCTTTAAGACACAGCCTGGTTTCATCTCTAAGAACAGGTTACCATCCATGGGCAATCATTCATCTTCTCTTTTGTGTTGACATATCCCAAGATGCTTTAAAACAGGATCTGGTACATGCACCCAGTCTATCAGAAGTGTACTGATGCCTCTTTTTCTCACTTATTCCAGGAAAAGAAGACATAATCACTCAATCCTTCTCATAATGGCATGCAGTTTAATCAATAAAATTTTAGCTTACATAGAGTGAACATTGCTCAACAAAGGGAAAACAATGACTTTGATAGCAGCAAAAATAGTGGAATTATTTAAGTCAGAAAATGATGAAAATTATGAAAATCAGCCATTGGTAGTAGACTTTTACTTGACAGACTTTGACAGAGTATTCACACATGGTTAAGTTTGTAAGAAAGAAACAAGTGGATGTAAAATGAAATGAATTTGTTGTATTGATAATGTTAATCATTCAGTGTGAATTCATAATGGAATTTTATGGATTAATCATGGCAAAATAAATAAATTGGGTAGAAAATCATTTATCTTTATGCATCAGTTTCATTTCTGCATGTAGGATGAAATTCATATCTATATGCATGTAATTTTATTGAGAACTTGCTTTACCAAACTTTAGCTTAATTAAAGGAACATTTATTGCAAGTAGCTCCCTCTGTAAAAATATGCAAGCCATATACTCTCAGCAAGTCTTAGGGATAAAGGCACTGGTAAAGCTAACACTTCTCTAGCTGATTTATTTGCATGTATGATGTCGGGGAATGCCAAACTGTTTTGCTCTGGGATTAATGTGTTAATGTGATTGGGGAACATGTTCAAGAAGAGAGCAAATTTTCTTTCAGTAAATTATGTTTCTCCTAGAACACTTACCAGATCACATTACTTTCATTACCCTCCCAACCTCCCCTCAGTGTAAACTTCCTTTTGGGGCCCTGAGTGGCCTAGTGGTCTAAAGCACTGTCCGTTATGGATCACTGCCATCTCACCTCTGTCTTCGTAGGTTTGGCAAATGTGGATATGTGAGAAAGCTTGCCAGTAGCTTCTCGTGGGTTGGTGGTTCTTTCCGGTGATTTCCCGGTTTCTTCCTTCACCATTAATACTGGCCGCCATGAATAGCCTATTGTGTGCTGAAAATGGCGTTAAACCCAACAACAACAACAATAAACTTCTTTTTATATGATGTTCTGCAAAGCTTTAAACTTGCACCACTGGTAGGAGACAAAGGGTAGGTAATGGGCAAGATTTTTTGCCCTTTGTCTTTTTTTGATGGACTGCAAGACAACTTTTTGTAATTTGGAATGCTGGAATCAGGAGGTAATAAGGCTTATATTCCAAATGTTAATGTGATTGGATATGTATTCTAGGAGAAACATAATTTACTAAAATAATTGCTTTCTTCTTAATTCTTTTAATTTTATAAATCATATTTTTAGATTTCCCATCATTCAAATATGTAATATGCAGGTGATCTCTTAGCTGTTAGTTTTTTTCCCCCCCCCCAACATATGTGTATTTCTGTTAATGTATGCATTGTTATATGAGTATTATGTTATCAAATTTGAGATGTTATGTCTTGCTTTTTATCAGTGTACCTATCTTAGTCTTAAGATATACCTAATTATGAGAGAGATGTATTATATTTGTGTCACATAATCTTCATGACATATGCCTTAATGACCATGACAGCTCAGAAACGATTATAGCCTTTGAAATCAGTACTCACTACATCCATAATGGCATGCGCACCAGAAAATGCCACACAACCAGACTTTTACCTACTCAACCAAGACTGATTAAAATGTTTACTATTACTAAACCTTGCAAGTGTAGATTTTAGTAATAACAATAATAATAATAATAATAATAATAATAATAATAATAATAATAATAATAATAATAATAATAATAATAATAATATTAAATTACAATGCTTAAGTATTTGTACTTAAAAAAAGGCTTTCATTTATACACTGATCAAATGAATTTTCACAGTCTTTGTTGTGTTGTCCATATCATCTTTATCATTTGAGAAAAATATTTTATCTTGCACCAAATAAATGAACATTAATTGGTATTAAACACTTAAGAATGAAATGACCGTGATTCTCATAATAGTCCATTTGCATATTAAAATCATTTCAGCAAGAAGATTGAGGAGGAAATTAAGAAAAATCGCTTGAATATTGTTGAACTGACCAGTGGTCAAATGTACCAAGATGCCCTCAAGAGGTGTGTTGCATTAAACATTACATTTTTCCAGAATCATATTACACATATGCAAGCATATTTGATTCCACTGAAGCACAAGCTTGAAATTTTTTTATTCGTAATAGCTTTTATCGTCGTTTAAAAGATAAGTTAATATTTATATTCTGATGGTTTCCTCCAGTCAGAATTGTTACAAGATATCCATTTCTCAAAACTATTAATTTTCATGCAATATACAGGTATGAAAAGAAGTAATATAAGTAATTATTAATTTTCATGCAATATACAGGTATGGGAAGAAGTAATATAAGTAATTATTAATTTTCATGCAATATGCAGGTATGAAAAGAAGTAATATAAGTAATTATTAATTTTCATGCAATATACAGGTATGGGAAGAAGTAATATAAGTAATTATTAATTTTCATGCAATATGCAGGTATGAAAAGAAGTAATATAAGTAATTATTAATTTTAATGCAATATACAGGTATGAAAGAAATAATATAAGTAATTATTAATTTTCATGCAATATACAGGTATGAAAAGAAGTAATATAAGTAATTATTAATTTTCATGCAATATACAGGCATGAAAAGATGTAAAATAAGTAATTATTAATTTTCATCCAGTATACAGGTATGGAAAGAAGTAACATAAGTCATTAAAATTCAAACATGAGAGTTGGAATAACCTGAATACCTGATGATTGTGCATTTCATCATTCTTAAAAAAAAAATATCCTGACGTCTATGATTTGGACGTCCATATTAATCAGCATGTTTCTACACACAGTTTCGTAGTAACCATAAATTGGGAAGTTCACAGAAAATAAGAATGACTAATATACAATTGTTTGAAAATGCAAATTCATTTGTTGCAGAAAGAAAAGAATTTCAAGTGCAAAATTTTCATCAGCATGCTGTAATCATGCATATGTGAGTGAAAGATTTTTTATTACAAATTGATAAACTGTTTCATTTCAGTGCTGAGGATCAACTTAAGATATACCATGATGGAGGATACAGACTCATTAATGATGGGTAGAATTTAGTTCCTATTGTTACATATGATCTAAAACAGAATACAGTTTAAAAGTAAATTCATCGTTGGCTGCATGAATTAACTCTTTTGATAGATGAAATTGTTCAATAGTACCAGTAAAGTTGAAAAAGAGAATTCTAATAAATGAATAATTTACCAACTTGAATGGAAGTTAACGTTTAAAGAGAATAATTAAGAATTCTTCAAACATTGTGGAATGACCAGTCCTCATGGTCAAGAAACTATCTGAACACAAAATGTTACTTGAACTAAAAAATGTCTGGGTGGAGTTAGAGTTACGAAAAATTGTTCCTACTGATATGGCAAATTTTAATGACATTTTAAGAAATTTTACCTATGAACTTTCATGATGCCATTTTGAGATTAATTTCAATTACTGATTTGCTGAATTTAAATCACAATATAGCTATTAGAATGGAGGTATCTTGTCAGATGGATAGTAT
The DNA here is from genome assembly GCA_016746295.1 of Potamilus streckersoni. Classification (NCBI taxonomy): domain Eukaryota; kingdom Metazoa; phylum Mollusca; class Bivalvia; order Unionida; family Unionidae; genus Potamilus; species Potamilus streckersoni. The sequence goes on from JAEAOA010000619.1 coordinate 1,150,899, forward strand.
TCAAATAAAGCTTTAATCGATGTTGGGTTACGCAGCAACAGAATGGTAACCATAGTTTCATTTTATAAATAAATACTGACATTATCAAAAGCAGTGATTGAAATTATCTGTTGATTCAGTGTAATTATGATTCTGTTGACAACTTTACATATTAGAGAAAACATTTTTATGAACAATTATGCAAATCTATGAAGTAAACAATCTTAAATTATGATACCAATTTATTTTGTTCAGAAATGAAGATGCTGCAAAACTGAGAGAGGAACTGAACAGAAAGATTGTGGAGAATAAATATCTTCAAGAGCAATGGTAACCTTATACATATTTAGATCAGTCGACATTTTTCTTGTTGGTGGTGTCTTCGGTTTGATGCCATTTTCCAGTCCATGGCTGTACATGCTGACCAATTCACTTATTGGAGGAAGAACCCAGGTAAACCCTGGAAGACCCACTGACCCATGGGAAGCTACTGTTAAGCTTTTAACTCACACCCTGTTTGGCAAGTCCTAGGATTCAAACCAAAATGGCCAGAGGTGAGATGGCAGTGATCTGTAAAGTTAGGCACTTTAGACCATGCAGCCACCTGGGGCTCCAGCTTCATGGTCATGTTATATGTATTGGATGGTAACTTTGTACTATCTAGCTTCATGGTCATGTTATATGTATTGGATGGTAACTTGATGCTATCTAGCTTCATTGTCATGTTGTATGTATTGGATGGTAACTTTATACCCTCTAGCTTCATGGTCATGTTATATGTATTGGATGTTAACTTGATGCTATCTAGCTTCATGGTCATGTTATATGTATTGGATGGTAATTTTATACCCCCAAGCTTCATGGTCATATTATATGTATTGGATAGTAACTTTATACAATCTAGCTAAATGGTCATGTTATTTGTATTGGATAGTAACTTTATACCCTCGAGCTTCATGGTCATGTTATATGTATTGGATAGTAACTTTATACAATCCAGCTTCATGGTCATGTTATATGTATTGGATGGTAACTTTATACCCTCGAGCTTCATGGTCATGTTATATGTAATGGATAGTAACTTTATACAATCCAGCTTCATGGTCATGTTATATGTATTGGATAGTAACTTTATACCCTCGAGCATCATGGTCATGTTATATGTATTGGATGGTAACTTTATACAATCTAGCTTCATGGTCATGTTATTTTGTATTGGATGGTAACTTTATACCCTCGAGCTTCATGGTCATGTTATATGTATTGGATAGTAACTTTATACCCTCTAGCTTCATGGTCATGTTATATGTATTGGATGGTAACTTTATACTATCTAGCTTCATGGTCATGTTATATATATTGGATGGTAACTTTATACTATCTAGCTTCATGGTCATGTTATATGTATTGGATGGTAACTTTATACTATCTAGCTTCATGGTCATGTTATATGTATTGGTAGGTAACTTTATACAATCTAGCTTCATGGTCATGTTATATGTATTGGATGGTAACTTTATACCCTCAAGCTTCATGGTCATGTTATATGTATTGGATAGTAACTTTATACAATCTAGCTTCATTTTCATGTTATATGTATTGGATAGTAACTTTATACAATCTAGCTTCATGGTCATGTTATTTTGTATTGGATGGTAACTTTATACCCTCTTGCTTCATGGTCATGTTATATGTATTGGATAGTAACTTTATACCCTCTAGCTTCATGGTCATGTTATATGTATTGGATGGTAACTTTATACTATCTAGCTTCATGGTCATGTTATATATATTGGATGGTAACTTTATACTATCTAGCTTCATGGTCATGTTATATGTATTGGATGGTCACTTTATACCCTCAAGCTTCATGGTCATGTTATATGTATTGGATAGTAACTTTATACAATCTAGCTTCATGGTCATGTTATATGTATTGGATGGTAACTTTATACCCTCTAGCTTCATGGTCATGTTATATGTACTGGATGGTAACTTTGTACCCTCTAGCTTCATGGTCATGTTATATGTATTGGATGGTAACTTTATACAATGTAGCTTCATGGTCATGTTATATGTATTGGATGGTAACTTTATACTATCTAGCTTCATGGTCATGTTATATGTATTGGTAGGTAACTTTATACTATCTAGCTTTATGGTCATGTTATATGTATTGGATGGTAACTTTATACTCTCTAGCTTCATGGTCATGTTATATGTATTGGATGGTAACTTTCAGATCAAGTGGTCTCTGTTTATGCTCTGGCTGAAATCTGCTATTTAATTAAGTAGGTCATAATTGTCATATTCTCCATTCGACAAAATAGCGGGCTCTGTTATTGTTCAGTACTTGCTTGAGTAGAATCACAACTATGAAAACTTCAATAACTTAGGTAAAGGCTCTGATACTGATGTAAGATGCCATTAGTTTTTTTAAATTATCAAATTCAGCTGATTTATTGGTGTAGACACAGACAAAGAACTTGTAAAATTTGAGTATGTGAAATTTGCGCTACGGTTGATCATACGGCTTCACTGACTTGATAGTGAATTAGTTCTCTCAAGATTTTAAAGGACATTCAAAATTATTTTGTGAAAAATAATTATACAGCTATAACCACTGTATTTTACACTTAAATCTTTCCATACATAATATATGTGAACCAAAAATGAAAATGGTTAAAATTGCTGTTAAACATAACATACACATCACTGCTTAACAGGCCCATGCATAGCGCACTGCACTGTGTAACTTTGCTAGATGCATATCAAAGGGATAAAAAGCCATACACTCTATGAGGGAAAGGGTTAAGATGGATTTTAAAATCATCATCATTCATCTTTTATCACATATGTGTAAAATGTTGAGTATGGTTCATACAGTTGTAGTTTTGTTTATAATGTATGATTTAAAGATGCTGATTTTTCAAAAATACTATTAAATTTGTCTCTGTGAGTCAATACTTTGGTATTAATTAATTGTATTTTTATATTGTGCAAAAAGGTGGGTTAGGCTTATATGCAGTAAACATTATTCCTGTATGTTTTCCTTCGTATCATGCATTTATTCATACTTTCTCAGTTGCAGCTAGAGTAAGATCTAAGATGATGTAAACCTCTTTATATCTTGCCTTATATCAGACAGCTACTACCATCTTTCACACAGACATTTATCATAATGCAATTTTGAAATGTATCATTACCTTAAGCACATATTCATCAAATAATTTTTATGACCCTCACACATTGAAGTTGGTTACCTGAGCAACACATGGATGCAGTCTTGTTTTCCAGAATGCATTTCTTCATCATTCCTTTGAAACAATGCCATAAATGGGAATGATTTCCTGATATCATCCATAATAGGAATCCCTTTATGTGATGTTTATGGTGTTAACTATATGAAATTAGACTCTTTTAGGTTTTATATTATATATATTTTTGTAATCAAATTTTCTGAATAAATTAACTTTTTGATATATAAATTTAACTACTCAAGATAATATCATCTCCATATAATATGTTCTTTCTTTACAGCCAAAAACATGATTATGCTGTCAGAAACTTTCAGGACCGGTTATCTTTCCAAGAAAACAAAAAGTATGTATTGGAAAATGTCATATGCATATTGAGCTTTAAAGAGAAATTGTTTGTGATACATACAACAAATCTAGATTAAGTTTCTTAAATTTGTTTTGTTAAAAAAGACCATGAGCCATAATGTAATTTAGGTTCTTGATCTTGAATATAACTTTGTAAATTAAATACTGTTTATGGTCTATATTGGTTCCATAGCATCCACAGACAGAACAGGATTTCATTTGGAATCTTACTCCTTGGTAATAGTTCTTTATACTTTATAATGGTTTCATTTATATGTAAGCTTCTGGTCATTTTATCTTCCATTCCTATGGTGTTGGACAAACTGGAATCAGTATGTGGGCATTTATTGTAACAATCATTCTATCAAGTCACTTTATTCATCAGTTAAATTAGAAATGAGTGAAGAAGAATGTGACGAATCGTCATGAGACGTCAGTGAATATTTCATGTCCAATATCAGACTCAACACATTTGTGATAACATATTTACTAATCTTCATCTAAAAACCAATCATATCAAAGTTTACAAGAGAATATTTTTATAACTTTGGACCATTTAATGAAATTTTGGAGTCAGGAATTGTGAAAATTGATTTTATTTGTTGCATGTACCATGCAGACTTATTATGAAGAAGTTGTTGAACTTTATTTTGAACTGAGCAAAAATCCAATCTACAGATGTTCAAGTTTATTCTGTAAAATTGTGACTTGCATGTACTCATAACAATTCAGAGTCATATAAAACTTTTGTGAGTGACAGGGTGATGGACCTGAGTTACATTAAAGTATATGTGTGAAATCCCAGTTTGATGTATTTCTGTCAGAGGATCAATGAGAAACCTTTACAGTTTGGATACATTGCTGTCAGAGAATTAATGAGAAACCTTTACAGTTTGGATACATTGCTGTCAGAGGATCAATGAGAAACCTTTACAGTTTGGATACATTGCTGTCAGAGGATCAATGAGAAACCTTTACAGTTTGGATACATTGCTGTTAGAGGATCAATGAGAAACCTTTACAGTTTGGATACATTGATGTCACAGGATTAATGAGAAACCTGTACAGTTTGGATACATTGCTGTCAGAGAATCAATGAGAAACCTTTACAATTTGGATACATTGATGTCACAGGATTAATGAGAAACCTTTACAATTTGGATACATTGATGTCACAGGATTAATGAGAAACCTTTACAGTTTGGATACATTGCTGTCAGAGGATCAATGAGAAACCTTTACAGTTTGGATACATTGCTGTCAGAGGATCAATGAGAAACCTTTACAGTTTGGATACATTGCTGTCAGAGGATCAATGAGAAACCTTTACAATTTGGATACATTGATGTCACAGGATTAATGAGAAACCTTTACAATTTGGATACATTGATGTCACAGGATTAATGAGAAACTTTTACAATTTGGATACATTGATGTCACAGGATTAATGAGAAACCTTTACAATTTGGATACATTGATGTCAGAGAAATAATGAAAAACCTTTACAATTTGGATACATTGATGTCAGAGGATTAATGACAAACCTTTACATGTTGGATACATTGCTATCAATGGATCAGAGATACCTTTACAGCTGTGTTCAAGTGTTATTTGAAGGGCTAAAGAAACAGTGACTCTTTAGTTGTAATGGCATGACCTGAAATTATGCTGAAACTTTACATTTTGCTACAGAGGCAAAGGTAAAACTCAGAAAGTCATATAAATGTCATATTTGTTACTGCTTACTATAGTTCAGAAGGCTTTGAAAATAGTACTTTCAGTAATTTTCCTTACCATAGTCAGAAACAAAAATAAAGCATTTGAATGCAGCCCTCACTGTCTGTTCAACCACACCTCACTTTTCAGTTAAAAATCCCTGCCCCACCCAAAGTCCTAGATAGTCTACCACCTCTTACTGGATTCAAAGATATTGAGAATTGATACTAAACAAACTGGTGCCAATTATATCCATCTTTCTCATTCATAAAAATACAAAGAGTATTTTCTCAAACACACCTGAAACACCTGAATACAAAATATGGTTTGTCCTATTACAACTTAGGGTTTAATTACATAAGTATAAATATGATTAACTAGACCAAAAATGGCAATGCTTACTATATCGTATATCTAAGAAAAGAATAAAACACTTATATGGAAGAATATTCATATGAACATGCAGGAAGGAAAGTCTCCTATTGAGAATCAAAATTTACTGATATCTGCCTTGTGGGTAGGTGAACAGTTATACAAACATAGATAATCAATCCTAAAGTAATTAACAAAATCTGGTTTTGTATACAACATCATACAAGTTTATAACAGCTCAGGAGTAATGTAATAATTAGAAGAAAACAAACAAGTAGTTATGTTATTGCCCTCTTCTCAGGGAACCATTTACCTGTGTTGTTGCCTATAATCCACAAGATAGCTCCATGGAAGGACACTTTTCAAGTGAGCAGGCAGTAATACAATTAGTTCATCACTTAGCATCAGGTGAAATAATGTGATTTTTGCATGTTGTAGTAGTGATGCCAGAACAGATATACATCCTGTAATCAAGTATAGGATCATGTAGTATAGATGTACTGTCTTAAAATAAATTCTTGTAGTCCACTAATTTATCACATGATGTACTAAATTTAAAATTTCTTGAGAAGGATCAGAAAATCTTTTTCTCTACAAAATTCCAGCCTTATGATTGATACAAAATAGATGGCATTGCTTCATGTGACTATTGTAGTGGGATTTTTTAAAATTAATTACCCTGACTATTTGTGATAGATGAAAAGGCTTGGTAAGCATCTTGGATTATATGGCAGTTTGATACTGGAAAAGTCCACTTCCTTAGTAATATTAATAACATCTTGTAGTTGGATAAAAGAAACCAACAAAAACTGACTTTATAATATGGACCAGAGGTCAATTTCCTGTTAATATGATTTTTGTTAGACATTTTTTTATAAGGGATATTTGTAACAGTCATTTTTCCAGATATGGCTGAATGCAGTTTTCCAGATTAACATCAGATACAAGAGTATACTTAGGGAAGCATCACATCATCAAGCCAAGAATCAAAATGTTCATATACAACATGAATGAGATGTGATGTGATGTGATTATGATTTTCAATGTAGCTTTAACAATTTTTCAGTCATATCACTACAATGTCTGCAGTGTGGCAGTTTATAGTGATGTCTAGCACTGGGGCATTGTGCCACAGACATGTAGCATGATGTCCCACCCAGTCACATTATCCTGTCACCAGTCTAACCAGTGACAACACTAACCTCTTAATGCTTAGCAACAAGCGAGCAGCTGTTAGTACCATTTTTGTAAGTCTTTGGTATGACTCGACTTTGGGATCGAACCCACAACCTCCTGCATCTGAGGCACTAGGCCACCAGAGTGGTTACAACATGAATGACAATTATACTCACAGATTGCACCTTCTAAAACTGTTTATGTAATATTAAACATATCTTGGTATTCCTTATACACATAAACATAATATTCATGTACAATGTTTATAGTTATTGGCTTGTTCTTATATACTGAATGAACCTCTATTTATATGTCCCATTTATACCATTAACCCACATATTTCCTCTTCTGTGATAGAGAGTAGTCACCTGTGGTCCAGATTACATTACCACCTGTTCACAAGTAGAGTTGATATTCATAGCCAGATTTATGCTGATATCACATTTCTTTATTTGTCTGCTACACTCTGTTCAAACCTGACTGTGTTGTGTCTGGGTCATAAATTTACTTTAGACTGCTTCTGTCGGCTTCACCAGAATAACTATTTTCCCCTTCACCAGTGACAATCCAAGCAAACTGGTATGCAAAAGGTGTTGTACAGTAATGATGTATTTATTAACATTTTCTTCTTATCTGTTATTTATTAAAATAAAGGAGAGGGTGTGGAGAAACATGACATTGCCCTTCACTTTTCCTACAGTGTTCTACTTTCTCATAATGAAAATTGCTGATAAGCACATGTAATACATAATTTCAGTGATCAGCAAGCAAAACGAATCCGTGAATTGAGTGCAGAAATTGAGAGACTCACAAAAGAAAGGTAACTGATAGTATGGTCAACAATTTCAGATTATATGTTAGAAAAAATATAACTTTCTTTTTGTTTTCAGCACATAAAGAAATGATAATCAATGATCAATGAACTGAACTGTTGTGGAAAATGTTAATGCTTTCAGTTACATTGATATGAGATACATGCATTATTGATAACAATTTTAAATGTAACTCTTCATAAATGATTGTTAGATGGGCCCATAAACTTGTCAGTCTGTTAATTCAGTTTCTTTTCATTGGCCCATATGTCTTATTATTTGTTCAATGATAGAAAGACACAGAAAATATATTTGCTCACAGAAATGTGCCCTTCTATCATAAAATGTTAGCTTATCATGCCATAATATTCCAGACTTAACCTTTCTCTATTTAACCACATATACCAAACAAAATAATATAGAAATATTTGAATTTCATTGACATGTAAGTCATATTAATCTTTTTAAACATCCTAAGACTCTCAAAATAATATCTGTTTCTGTTTTTCTGTCTGTTTTCAAAGTGGATTTTTTTTAAATGCCATTTTGAGGCAAAAATTTAGAGCAAATATGATATACTTTCTTAAACAGGGATTTGATGAAGAAGGAAGAAAAAGATTTGGAGACAGCAAAGGATGAAATTTCTTCATTAAAAGGGGAACTGAAATCAGCTAGAGTTTCTATGTAAGATCATTTTCCTTCTGCATAAAGCTGTTCATGATCACATTAAGTCTAAACATTCAAATATGAGTTAAAATGTCACCAATTTTTTTTAAAGTCAAGATAATGAGACACAGTTAAACTTGAGCATTAAGAACAAAAACAAGACCAGTAAACAGAAACAGTACAGAAAATAAAATGTTAGATGTAATCATGAAGAAAATTGACTTACTTTTTGGGAGAGCATTGTAAATTTGTGTATCTCTCAAGATATAATGTCTTGATATTTGTAAACTTAAATCATAATTTCAAATGGATTTTCCCATTCATATTTTATGCTAAAAAAACACATTTCTTTTCTTTTTAATAAAACTTCCCTTTTATGTTAATGTGAATGTAAGTGCTCAATTGATAGTGGCTAAATCATTAACAATTGTTATTGGAACATCATTGGCTAGTACGGCGTCAGGTTACCATTTACAACATGCTATGGAAATGGTAGATGTGCATATCTCTTATTATCTTCAGCTCAGACTGTTTCTTTAGAAGCATTGATTAACCCATTGTCTTTTTTATTGATTTTTAAAGAGAAAAGCATCAGAGTGCCTTGGATGTGGCAACATCTCAATTACATGAAGTCCAGTGAGTATAAATGGGACATTGGGTAATTGTAAAAGACATTTTTGCTTGACACATGCAATTTTTCTTTTAACATTACATAATCATAATATCTGAGGTATTAAAACCACTATATCACAATTCCATCCCTCTCAGGCTTGGATTTGTTGTTATGAAAGCTAAAAGCTGTTTGCACATATATTGTGGTAGTCAGAGTGATCTCCCTTGCACTTTATATATTGTATTGATGCCAAATCCAGTTCATGTGTTGCTGCTTCCACTTGTGCTAGATATTACACAACTATAGAAAAAGTTGGAGGAGTTTTTAATCTCTTTGAAATTTGCTACTTCAATATTTTCAATTATTTCTTGCCCTTTTGTATCCAAGTTGAATGTTTTTCTATCCATTGTAGAATTAGAACTTTGTCATAGGTTATATGTTAGATTCTCATTTGTAGTTACTTGCAAAAGTTGCTTGTATGTGCATTCAAAAATATGCACTATAATACAAATTGTAGACTTTTATGTTGTGCAGGTGATTTGCTGTCTTTAGAAAATTATAACTGTTAAATTTTGTCTACCTCAGTAAGTTCTAAAAGAAGATATTCCAGCCAAATCTCCTGTGTAAAATTCTGCTTATGTTTGGATAGGATTCACTAGCCAATAAGCAAATTAAGGGATCCCATACAGTCACATCACCAGTTTCACCACCTCAAATAGACACCAATAGGCCTGATGCATAAATTATACAAATGTACACCCATAGGCTTGATTGCCTCAAGTATACAAATAGACACAAATAGGCCTGATGCCTCAAGTATACAAATAGACACCCAGCGGCCTGATGCCTTAAGTATACAATAGAAATCCATAGTTCTGATGCCTCAAATATACAAATATACACCAATAGGCCTGATGCATCAAGTCTACAAATAGACATAAATAGGCCTGATGCCTCAAGTATGCAAATAGACACCAATAGTCCTGGTGCATCAAGTATGCAAATAGACACCATTAGGCCTGATGCCTCAAGTATACAACTTGACACCAATAGGCCTGATGCCTAAAGTATACAAATAGAAACCAATAGGCCTGATGACTAAAGTATACAAATAGACACAAATAGGCCTGATGCCTCAAGTATACAAATAGACACCCATAGCCTGATGCCTCAAGTATACAATTAGACACCAATAATCCTGATGTCTCAAGTATACAAATAGACACCAATAGTCCTGATGCATCAAGTGTACAAATATACACCAATAGGCCTGATGCATCAAGTATACAAATAGACATAAATAGGCCTGATGCCTCAAGTATGCAAATAGACACCAATAGTCCTGATGCCTCAAGTATACAAATAGACACCATTAGGTCTGATGCTTCTAGTGTATAAATAGACATAAATAGGCCTGATGCCTCAAGTATACAACAGCTAGTCTTTTCTCCCTGCCAGATATAAGAATGATGCCTTCTCCAGGTCAGATACTGTCTTTCCTGATGCAATTAGGGATCAGATTTGTCCCACCTATAAAAGGCATGATCAGTGAAAACACGCTTTGTTGGTAAACTTATATTTCCTTCAGGATGGCTCAGTATCACTCATTATGGCCCCTGATTTCATTGTCAACAACTCAATGCTTCAGTTCATGAACAATCAATCCTCTGTGCTGAAAACTCCTTCTAACCTGGACCCTTTAAGCCATGGTCTAATTTTCCCAGTAAGGGCCGTAAAGTAGTACCTCAAATGAAATGAGCAGTGTGAACAGGTAGATCTCATTAGATTTTACCCTTTAAAGGGGCCAGATCAATATTTCAGCTCAGGTTCTGTTAGTCCTGATAAGATGGGCTTTTTAATGCATGCAGAGAATTAATCCAAGATCAGATGAAGTTGTAAGGGATTATGGCTCTTGAGGTTAGGTCAGTCAGAACAAGCACTGCATTCAAGTGTAATGTTTCCCAGCTGATATTATAGAAGCAGTGGGATGAAGATCAGAGTTGACTTTCTCTAGCTTCTAATTATGAGAGCTTTCAACCCAAAAAGTGAAAATGGATCTGGTGGAACCTACAGCAGCAGGGCATTAGGCTACCTTACTCAATCATTCAGCAGCTTCTCTCTGATGCAGCAATATGACATTAGCTGGTTTGTGGGAAATAAATTGCCACCTTTTTCCTAAAAGTTACATCTTGGCATACAGAGTCAGTATGTCAGTCAGGCATATTAGACATTCAGACACTGCCTCACTTACCTTTATGAAAAAGAAGATGACCTTTCTCTGGAATAAGGGGATGTAACTCCCTACACTACTTACCTATTTTCCTAAGGTATGATTAGGTAATATAGCTGAAGAAGAAACCAAGTTTTGGAGTAAAATATGTTTCTTCAAAAATACTTCTGTGATACACCCTCCCATTTTCCCTGAGGTTATATCTATTGGAAGTGTATGCATTCACTCCAGATTTTATTGTGGTATACAGGGGAGTTGGAGAGATAGTCTCCATATCTAAGGGGAGATCACTGTTTTTTGGCACCTATGTGGGAAGGCATCTTCTTCCTTTTATATCTAATAAATTTAGTCTTTAAGATTGGAATCCAGAGGTAGTAGTTATACAGAGAAAGGTATTGTGATTGGGTAAGTATTATCAAAGAAACATATTTTAAATTGGACACTTCCATAAAATGTTTTCTCCGTTAACAGAAGAAATTGTCGTGAGAAGATAAGTACAAAGTCATGGATGATACAACAGAAGCTTAAGATCAGCAATGACATTGAAAGATTAATTCTACAATTTTATGTAAATAACAGGTATTTCTATTGCACCAGAGAGATTTTAAGTATGAGAATTAGTTATAATTGATTATAGTTGCCACTGTATTATTTATCTTGTACAAATGACTTTTATATTATGTATAAGTGTTGTAAGTTTTTAGATAGAGGGTTACGGGAGTTGCATCAAGAATGGTAGCAATATATTTGTGGTATTTTGTTAATAAAATAAACTCAGATGATACTATTACAGTGATATTTGCATATTATTGTCACTCTGTATCTGTCACTTTAAGGACATCTTTATAACTTCTTTTTGCAATATTTGTAGCTAGAAACAATGTGGAGTACAAATATAATTATGTATGTTGATATACTACAATGAAGTACATTTTCAGATATCAAGTGGATATGTTTTGATTTAACAAGACAAAGATGCATATAAAAATAAAATGTTGTCATGTGTAAATAGCAGGAAGGAAAGTCTCATATAATATTCATTTATTTGGACCACTAAAAACACTCATTACATGTATTGCATTCATTGTTTTTGCTAAATACATATATGTTCAAAAAGTATTGATCGTTTCAAATCTTTGCTATATTTTGAATTAAGTTGAATATGTTTATCTTACCCATATTTAGAGAAAAACATAGGAAAGAGATCTGCAGTAAGGACCTTGAAATAAATCAATACAAGTAAGAAATTATATTATATGACTAATTGTTTATATCAGAACCAGTGTGTTATAAATTGTTTTTACATTATGAAGTTGGTATAAACAATGAGAGAATTATATATTTTATCTAAATTCTCTGGAAATTTTTTAATGACTATTTTGAATGTATGCAGAAATTATAATAAGGATATTAATAGTGATGGTGGTGATTTAGTTGTGATGTATTGTTAATAAAAACACATTTTTATGATACCATCACAGTAATATATGTATATCATTTTATGTGACATAGCACATTGATGCCTGAGGGACATTTCATTAGGTATTTTTATTTTCTATTTATGACTATTTATCACTTTTTACAGCTAAACATGATGTGGAATAAAGATATATTTCTGCATGATGAAATAGTCAAATTAAATTTGTGATTTAACAAAGCCAAAGACACAAAGTTTTAATTTTTGTCTCTTGCAAATGTCAATGTGTAGCAGAAAGAAAATCACTTGATCTTATTCCCAATTGTAATGATTTTGTTATGAATTACCTCTTCAGGATATTGCAGAAGAATTCATTGAAGAGATGTGTACACTGAAATCCTTTTTTGGGTAAAATGTCATTTTAGAAAAATAAAACCATTTCAGTATTCAATTAATGGAAGAGAGGATTGCTTGGTTTTCTAATTATAATTTGTGCTGCTCTTTTTGTAGTTTTGGAAGTCTGCTAATATTGTGTTTGGAACAATTTTTCCAAATAATGATACAATCATAAAGGTGGCAAAATATATACATTATATTACAGAATCTTTGCATCCAGAGGAATATATTTCTTTGTCTTAGAAAGTAATGTAATTTCAGAGTTTTCAGTTCTGTATACTTTGTCAAATTGGTCATTCCATTGTAGAAATCTGGCCTAATTGTGTATCATGGATTATTTATTGTAAAATCATGCTGAAATAGGTACAGACATAAGAGAATAATGTATTTTGTCAAGAAAATGTTATGCTACTAAATGATTATTTTGCCTTTCCAAAAAATGATATATTATATATACTTATTTATAAATTTACCTTTACTGAAAATTTGATTCTTTCAGACTAAGTGTCATCTAAAAAGTGCAACTTACAAAAACATTTGATAAATCCAGGGTTAATTTTGGAAACTTGATGTTTGCAGTACATAAAACTATTGTCAATATCCATTAGTCATTATACTTTTTCACAAATGCTTATATGGTATGAGTGTTTATCCATTTCATGAAGGTATTAGGTACACAATAGTTGTATCTACAGTTATTGTGTGTCTATGTTTGATTTGGATTTTTATTGTAGCTTTAAAATTGTTTCTGTCATATCGCTATGATATCCACAGTGTGGCAGTTTATAGTGATGTCTAGAACTGGGACATAAGGCTGTAGACATGTAACATCATGTCCCAATCAGTCACTTTATCATGACACCAGGCTGACCAGTCCTAACACTAACCTCTTAATACTGAGTGCCTATCAAGGTAGCTTTTAGTACTGTTTTTACAAGTCTTTGATAAGAATCAACTGGGGTTCAAACCTGCAACCTTAGCATCTGAGGCAGATGCTCTGACCACTAGGCAACTGGAACCGTTGTATCTAAATTCATTTGGATTTTAATAATTTGAAGAAAAAAAAACCTACATATCACAAAGTGAAGGGGCCATCAGTGTTGTTTACCATGGGAGTTTACTAGCAAATATGTTGCTTCCTTTATTGTGCAAGTCCAGGACAATCTGTATTTGTACTATTACATGTAGTTGTGTTTGCCAATCCATATAAGCATTCTGCTTGGTTCAATAGAAGTTTTAATTTAATTTGTATATTCCTTTCCCATAAGTTAGTTTCAATACCCAAGTGGTATTTCTCACATTTTCTGCCATTGCACATGGCTCCATAAGCACTTGGCTTGTAATGGCTGCTCTAACTTTGTTTGCCAAGTAGATGAATTCAACTTCCTGTGCTAGTTAGAATTTAATCCCTTGGATTGTAAAAACAGCATCTTGTTTATTTTCCCATTTGGCAACACTTTGACTGAGCCTGAAGTTTGATACAGGTTCAGGGCCAAGTAATAGGATGTGGTTATTTTAACTCCCAGTAATCTTGCCACAAACTTGATAGGAGTTCAGTTGCCCTCTTTATTAGATTTCACTTGCCAAATAATCAAAGAATTGGGTAAAGAGCCCAGGGTATGTTTGTAAATAAGTACATGCATACTACAGTGAAGCTGAGGAAATGGAATCAGATGATACTTACAATGACTTGATTATATTTTACAATGACTTGATTATATTTTACAATGACTTGATGATGTTTTACAATGACTTGATGATGTTTTACAATGACTTGGTGATATTTTACAATGACTAGATAATGATGGAGGATTTCAAAACTTATGAGATGATGTGGCTGATTTATTGGACTTTGCACTAGACGACATTAGATAAGGACATTGTGAATCACAAAAATTTCAACTTAATTTCATTTTTTTTTTAAAACGTGGAAGTAACATATTATGGGATATTATAAAGCAGATCATTCTGAACTACTATTTCTGCACCAGTATGTGACCTATAACTGTATTCATGGATGTCTCATATAAATGGATTTAAAATGTCAAGCATTATGGAATTTAATTGATTTTATTACATGAAGTTGAACAAATTTTTTTGTAACCTATTCCACTTAGAAAGATAATTGTATTTCACACATGTTTTGACTTGAATTTTCCTGTCTGCAAAATACACCCCAACTTATAGGAGGGTCAAAGAAAAATTAGCTATTTATATCCCTAAAATAGGTGGATCAACCTACAATTGAATTGAATTATGAGAAAGTATGTACAATTGTGATATGTTTGTTAATGAAAAACACTTTTGATGCTGATGCCTTCTGACAGGATATATTTTTATGACTGACATTTCAATTTTTACAGCTTGAAACTGCAATAAGAATATATTTCTACTTATTGGATTAGTCACTAAATTTGTAGACAGAAAGTATGTAGAAAATAATTTTGTGCTTTAACAGAGGCAAGGACACTTACAAAGTGTCTTACTTAATCTAGTGCAAATGTTGTCATACGGCTAAAAGTAAAGTCTCTTGCAAAGTATTCCATTATTGTAAACACTGAAAGCATAGATTACATGCATTGTCTTGATTTTATTGCTAAATACAGGTATATTCAAGCGGTAATGATCTTTTCAAATGTTTGTTGTATTTTATGGTAATTTTAATATGTGTTTATCTAACCCATATTTAGGGAGAAGCTGGCAGATGAAGTCAGGAATAAAGACCTTGAAATAAGTCAACTGAAGTAAGAATTTCAATCTCTTAATTAGTTCTTTATGTCACTAGCAGTTACATTTATTTTGGGTTTGTTTTGTGAATTTTTTTGTAAAATTAATTTTACATACTGAAATAACATGTCACAGATTCTGTTGTTTCGTTGCATATATGTAAATAGATAGTGACTTGTACATACATTTAAAGTTTTGAAATATCCCATCATTTAATAAAGTATGTTGTATAACTGAGCGGTGAACACTTGCATACTTACTTTTCCTCTTAACAAAAATCCACTCACCCCTTCTAGAAAACATTGTATGGAAGATCTTGGTAAAATCATACAAGAATATTTGGCACATGCAGATGATTATATATTGATCTATTAATATGAAACTTGGGTGTAAGGGACTATGATTCTACTATATACTTGTAATTACCATTGGCATTGAATATTTTGAATAATATGTTAAACACTAGCTTGGAATATATAATGTATAGCCTTTTAATTTTATCCAATCTGTGGATCCTGTATTGGCGACATGGACACATGGGCCATGCTGCCTGTGTTGAACCACAGGCATATAGAAAATGCTGATGTAAACAACTATGTAGGTAGAAATGATAAGGATGTATCATGGTATTTTGTAATTGGTTTAATCTGATCAAAGGACCACAGGTTTATTTTTTTCTACAGTATAATATGCTTTACTACTTCAAGAAGTCATACACAACATTCATGTTTACAGAACAATATATGCATTCATTTATAATTTTGCATGATGTCTTACAGGCAAGAATACTGTAACTTGGAAAAGAAAATAAAACAAACAGAATCATCTGAAAGGTATGCTAAGCCTTGCACATAAATAATTTGACAAATGGATCAAATAGTTTTATAAAGTTCAAACATCGTTATGTTTTGAGTGATGGTCAGTTTTGAGATGATATAGAAAACAGCAAAAGAAAGACTTTTGAATACATGTCATGCCAGCAAGAAGTTTTGGATATATCTGATCAAAGCATTATATTTATATTGTTAAGCATATTTGGATTGAATTTAAAAGATATTTGATATTTCTGAATGATGAGCATGAGAGTGTTTCCTGAATATATTGCAAATTATTTATTTCTTCAGTGTCTACCAGGTACAACGTACAAACTTTTAAAGCCACTAAAAGGATGTTTGAAATGCCTTCACTTTATCGCTTACAATTACCTAAAAGTCAAATTGATATTATAGTAATGGTTATTTTAATATGCATTTAGTTTTCAAGATCTCGTCTTTTAATCTGCTTGAAATTATAATTCTCATCATTTGAAGGATACAAGTTTTTCTCGGAGATAAAATAATTGTTTATGTTGTCAGCTATTTTTTTTTTAATAATATCTTTAATCTGACTTCATTTTAACTTGGGAAGGCCCCATATGGTCTAAACTGCTCACCATAATGGATCATTGATATCTTGCCTCTGTGTGTTTGAGTCTCCAGCTCCACCAATGTGTAAGAAAGCTTGTCAGTGCTTCTCATGGGTCAGTGGTTCTCCCTGGGGTTTTCCACAGTTCTTCATCCTCTGGTCATACTGGCTGCCATGTATAACATGTCTTGTGCTGAAAATGGTGTTTCAACCTCATAACAACAATAACAACAGCAACATTTTAACTCATTGTGCAAAGAAATCGCATTGCCATTATGTTTTGATGTAAAGTTGGCATATCAAAGCTTTTCAGATTTAAGTTTTCATAGATAACAGTTTGTTAAGATGCATATCTGAAAGCAGTTATATGAGACAATTTTCAGATATGTTAATTTTTTTTGACTTGACTGGTCATAGACCATTAGAGCATCTGTGATGGTCTGTTATCCATTCTTAGTGCCTGTCTGTCTGTTAGCAAAGTTTATCTCTTTTTGTCCTAAACTAATTTTGAATGATTGCCACAAAACTTTACACAGACATTCTTCCCATGGTTTAGTTGGTCAGAAAAGAATATGGAGCCCATCAGTTGGTCAGTATAAACTGCCATAATGGTCATCTTGAAAATCTTGTTATTGCTACTCCTGAATGGATGGCCACATCAGCCTGAGGTTTTCAGTTAAACACTTTCTAATATATAGTTGGTCTCCAAATTAAATGTAGCCAATCTAATGTCCGGTGTGACCACCACTGACCATTTTGAAAATGTTATTATTACTACTCCTGGTAGAAAATTCATATCAGCATGAGACTTGTGCTGCAGCGATCTATTCTGACATCTGATTGGTCCTAAATTAAATTGGTGCTGTTCTGATGTCTGGATGTATTTCTTTCTGAATACAAGATATTATTCTTATGGAGTTACACTTCTAGTTGGTGCTAAATGAAAATGGTACTGCCTGCACATCCAATATGGCCACTATACTGGCCATTTTGAAAACTGTTATTATCATTGATCTTATCAAATTGGACTTTATTAAACAATGTCCTATGATGTCTAGTTTGCCTAAAATGAAAACAGTGTTGCAGAGACATTCCTTATCTTCTTGTTGTTGTGGGGCTTAATACCATTTTTCAGCACACGATAGGCTATACATGGCTGCCAGTATTAATGTTGGAGCAAGAAACTGGGAAATCACCAGAAAGAATCACCAACCCACGAGAAGCTACTGGCAAGCTCTCTCACATATCCACATTATGCTGAATCCTAGACTCGAACCCACGCAGACAGAGGTGAGATGGCAGTGGTCCGTAATGGACAGCACTTTAGACCACTTGACCACTCGGGGCCCCTCATTCCTTATCTTGAAAATCTTGTTATTACTACCACTGATTAAATGGTAATATGAGTATGGCAATTTCAAAGAATAATTTCTTATGTTTAATTGGCCATTGATGAAAATAGTGCTGATCTGACATACAATATGGCCAACACAGCATTAATTTTGATAATCTTATTATCATTTCTTCTTCTAGACTGTTCATTACATTGCTTTCACCAGTATGCTTCTTATAATATTTACGATGTCCTAAATGGAAGTGGAAATTTAGTATGACCACCATGTCAGCATCTTTATATCTAGTTATCATACTCCTCCAAAATGGAAAGTTATATCAACTTGGGTTTTCCACTAGAAGATTTCTTATGACATCTTGCTGGTCCTAAATGAAAATGGTGCCTGTCTGACATCCATTATATCCACCACTGCATAACATTTAAAGTTTTTATTGCTTAAAAATATCAGAGATGGTTTTAGCAATCTTCAATTACAAGGTAGAAATGAAGAAATGGTCTAATCTTGAGTTCCTGGAAATAACTTTTGGACAGACAAGCATCAGTGCCTTCAAATGACTGTTGATTAATTTCCTATGTTTAATTTTTAATATATCAAATTTCAGTAAGGAAAAAGAAAACAAGGAACTTAGTGAATCATTTCAGAAGAGACTTGAGGTTGCTGAAAGGTAAATTCTACATTTTCTTGTATGAAATCCTAATTGCAAAAAATTGTATAATGAATGTAATCAAGTAGTAAACAAACTTTACATACTTGATAACATGATTCCAAAGTTTTGCTTCTCATTCTTAAAGTTGTTGGTAGTTTATAGCTAAAGTTTCATTACATCTTTTGCCAAATATTCCACAGATGGATGCAAATTCTTTTATTTATAGAAAATATATTGCTTTTTTGAGTACTTTGCTCCAATCACAGTAAAGTTAAGAATATAAGTCTTTCACTGCCCAATCCAGCCCTACTAAAATGGTGAAAATAAAATGTAAACAAAGGGCAATAACTCTTGCACATCACCTTCCCTTGCTGCCACCAGGTCTTGCTAGTTTTTAAACTTAACTTGCTTACATTCCACATTACATGAATCAGTGCTTATATCAATATGAATTTTAATCATCCAGAAATTTTTGTGTATTATTCATAATACACCTCTACCTCAATAATTTGCTCACATCATGGTCCAGAAACACAGACTGCACTATAAGCTAGAGCAACCTCCAGAAACTCACTAGACATCCAGAAAACCACAATGGCTAGTGTTGTTGTTGGGAGAACTGGGTAGTTTAATGTTTGAATATTTGTTTTATAATCGAGTTGAGAAAAATAGTCAATAAAGCACCTTTCTGATGAAGTTGTATTTTCAGAATGTCCAAAGAGCAATACAATGATTGAAACTGGTTTCAACAGCCAAACATGGTATGCGAAAACATTCATGTATTATGTTGACTTTTCATTTTGTTGATTAATCTGGTTCCCAGAATGATGCATAATATTATTTCATGAAACTATGAGTCTACGAAGCAGGGAACCAGACTAACTGTTGATAGACTACCAACCAAGATTCCTTTTTATGAAAACCATGCATCATTTATTTTGTGAGACAATCATACATTTTGAAACTCAATTTTTGTATTTTGCAATCAGTAAAATATTGATGCTGTGATTTCACTGCAAAAGTTATAGTGAAACTTCTTATAATGCTTGAGGATATCTCTATGTGTGAATTCAAGAATTCTCTGAAAATCGTTTTTCCACTGTGAAACAAAGCTCTTTATTTTACGAAGTACTCATTTCGATTTCCCTTTATTGCCTTACAATCTTTAATCACTTTTATGATTGAGTAGGTTAATTTTAGGTTGTTTAATTAGATATGTACATAATAAAATCTATCACAGTGTTTGATTGATCAATTGAAATGAACTACCCAACATAGGACCAGTGCTGCTGGTTCTTAAACATGTAGGATTTGTATACCTTTTGACTTTTGTTTCTATTCCACCTGCTTTATTTGATTCAAAAGATCTAATCACCATGATAGCAGAATTGGAGGCCCACTTTTTATTTAGTGGAACAATACAACAAATGCATCCACTTAAGTCCGATATCAAAACACAGTGGACATTTAATTCGGTTCTCAGCAAAATGCTCGTGGACATAGCTGTTACAGTAGAGTGACATATTTTATATTTATGATGATTACACTTGAAAAGAACAAAAAGATAGAACTAGAACACAAAATTCAGTTGATAAAAAATTATTTAATTGGTTTTATTTTATTAAAGTACTGCCTCCATTTGGTATAAGTGTCATTTTCCTTGATCAAAATGTCCTAGAATATTGCGGTTTACAAGGAATGTCGTTTGTAAAGAAAATTTCACAACTTATATGACATTTTATTAAATGCTGACATTTCATAATGTTTATGAAATTTCCATATCCTATCAACTATTTTGGAAAATAAAATGAGTGATATATCAAAAGTTTCCGTTACTATTTTGATAGCGATTTTCTTCATGTTCAACAAGTAGGGCTAGTGTTTTTGTAATTTCTGGTTTAAAAATTGGGATCCATGCTTGACCTCACTTTATAAGTGGGTTCACAAGTTATCAGGGCATGAGTTAGCGAGGAAGTAGTGTATTTTCATTGCTCAAGGTGCTTGCATTTACTGATCACTGCCAAATCACCTTTGTCTACATGGGTTTAAGTCTCAGGCTTACAAGCAGCTTCTCATGGGCCATTGGTTCTTATGGTGTTTTCACGGGCTTTTTATCCAGCACATAAACAAGCTTCCATGTGTTGAAAATGTCATTAAACCAACATCAATAACTACATTATATTTGAATGTTTCCCACTATTTTGATATATTTGTCAAATTTCTAATTTTAGACAGCATGGTGGGCATACATCCCACCACATGTTGGGATAGTAATTCTGGGCACATGTTTTTTGTTTTTGTGGATCCATTGTATACTACATTATCAAAATGTGGAGTCACCTCATCTCTCCAATCAGATCAGCCATCTCAGTTTTGGGATCTTATCGATAGATCCATCCATTTAGCCATGCATACAGCTCTATCTCTCTATAACATTGGGGATCGTAGGGATAGATTTATCCATCTCAACAGGCCCATCATTTCACATACCTACCAAGATAGGGATTTTAGTTGTAGATCTGCCTGTTATGCCATGCTTATGGTTTAGCTGGTAATTTTGCTAAAAAAAACTGCCACCTTCACGGCTGGCAGCAGTTCACTTTTCAGTGGTCTATGTGTTAGTCACCACTGCCAATCTTGACTTTATAGATCATAATGTGTGTTTGCATTCCATCTCAATAAAAGCTGTTTTATGTGCTATTTTTAAGGATGACTTTATTTGGCTCATCATTGCAATTTGGTTGCAAAATTGAAGAAGCTATTGTGAGAGAAACAACTCAAGAACTCCCCTGTCTGACTTTCTGTATCCTCATTTAAAAAAAAAACAGCCATCATTGCTACAACAGAGTAATAATAGATGTGCCAAACAAGAGGGATTCTTTATGTCCAAACTGCCCTTCAAATCTCAAATATTAAATTTGTCTGGTGGAGCCGGCTTACCATAAGTTCATAACTTACTCAAAGGGAAGTTACTGTGACTTATATAGAGGTGATGGTTTTTCATCATCTGTGACATTGTGATGATTTAAGTGGATATGAAAGCAGAATCTGATCAGGATTAATGTGTGTGAATCTACTAATGAATAACAGTTTTATATAATCCATGGAGTTGACTGAAGTCAGCTTTAACACTGTTGGCAGGTCTTGTCAGCTTTAGAATGTGCTTGTGACCTCTATAAGGCCACTCATTACTCTGCCCTTTCAACTGCTTCCCCAGTCAGTAAAGACCAGAGTGATTAAAGACCAACTGTCTGGATGAGACTGTGATTGGAGAAATGATAAGGCTTTCTTTTCCAATAGCCATATACAGTAGAACCTGTCTTGAAAGACCACCCCTTTTGCCAAATAATAATGGTCTCACAAGACAGATGATCTCTTATAACAGGTCATAACACTATATAATCAATAAATCTGTGTATAGAGATTATGGTCTCTCAAAACAGGTGGTCTCTCATAGCAGTGGTCTCCCAAGACAGGTTTTACTATACCACAGAAAACTCTTAACACCTTCCATACTGAACTACAGGATCTGAATCAGAATTAAGTGGTAGCACACATGCCTGCCCAGCCCTTTTACAGAAGAGAAAAGAATGTTTCATGCCACATTGAAACTGGATCACATTATTGTCACCACATCTTCAATATAAGATTCATTGGTTTTCCCACTGGCTGAAATGTTAGACAGTGAACATGCCTAGTAGGCAACCACCCTAAATTCTTTGGGTCATTAACAGAGTGTAGCTTCCCATTCTATGGCAGATGTGTTGACTGCCTCTGCAAATCTTTACCTGATATAGCAAGATGCATGTTTTGCATTACATGTTTCTTATGCAACTTCATGTGCTGGCTGCCATTACTCTTTAGGCACAAAACTGAAGATAGTTTAAGGCAGACATCTTGAGAACCACCTTTGTTAAATAATTTCTCATACCCATCTCACACATTCTTTTATGATCAATCTGCCCCTGCCACAGTGGATGAATGCGAGGCAAACTCAGTTTAATTGATCTTTCATGTTACATTTTCAGTTTAGATCATTGCCTAATGCTAATAGGCAACAACTTGACCAGTTTCACTGGAAAATCTTACGGAGTGGGAAGAAACCAGGAGCCCCCTCCTCCAAGAATCTAATTCATAAAACTGACCTACCAACACCACCTACCAGAGACAGCCTACCAGTGGGCACACGAGTTCTGCAATTCCAATATCATCTGATCAACCTATCTCCACAAAGCAAATAGATGATCCAAGATGTTTCTTTGCTTTGATCATTGAACTGAGTCTCCTCAATATGTTTTCTATACTGAAGTTCAAGAAGGAGAGAGAGCAAGATTTATATGACCCTTCATCAGAAGGGACAGTACTATTATGCCATTTTTTTCTGATCTGACCAATGCTTATTTGCTTTGTTTTGCTTACCTTGAAAAGATTTACTCAATCTATTGGTGGGATGCTCAGCATTCCCTCTTCATTACCTTTTCTGCGTATGATAATTTGATTGTGGAACATATTTGAAGGAGAAAGGAATTTTTGGCCAATAATCATTTCTCCAAGAATACTTACCTGTTCACAGTTCTTTTAAAACCCATCCATGTGGCACTCACCAGTTATTATGCACTTTTGAGAGAGTGATGTATGTAAGGTAAAGTTGTTTGCATTTCAAATATGCATAGTGGAGAGAATGTTGGCATACCTATATACTACTTTTTTGTAATGTGGCTGAAATTTCTTTGGATATTGTACTTTTGGAAATTTTAAATGATCTTTGGACACTGCTATCTAACATGACTGCTACCATGTGCTCCAAAAATCAACAAGAATTTGTCTAAAAAGCACTATTCTTGGCAGCTATTAAAATATGGAAAATGAATTTTGCCAAACTAGACAATACCAGCTTTTAAAAGTGCAATGTATGAATTACCAAATACATGAAATGTAAAAAAAAAGTTATTGGCATTATTTTTTACAATTTACATCTGAAGTTCGAGAAGTGAAAATGAGCAAGTAGAGCAAGCACTTTTTTGAAAGGTGCACATCTGGAGTAAGGCCACGCTGTATACTCTATAACCCACATTACACCCATCAATCATACATCAAAATAAAGGGAATTAAAGGTTCTTTGAACAATACCTAAGATATACAAAGTCTCTTTTAAATAGCCAGTATAACTATTGAGGAAACCCGGGGAAACTCTTTTTCTTTAAAATTCTAACCCTATGCTAAATACGAAACGGTAGGGCGCCACCCCAGTCATCCCACCATTGGTATTTCACTCAGCTTAAAAACTTGCTGTGTCTGGTGGTGGCAGCAGGGGAGGTAATAGGCAAGAGTTGTTGCTCTTTGTCTATGATATGCAGAAAAAAAACCAAATTTTCATCTTTTGGAAGGGCTTAATTAAGAAGGTATAAGTTGTTGTTGTTGTTGTTGTTGGGTTTAACGCCATTTTTCAGCACACGATAGGCTATTCATGGCGGCCAGTATTAATGGTGGAGGAAGAAACAGGGAAATCACCGGATAGAACCAGCGACCCACGAGAAGCTACTGGCAAGCTTTCTCACATATCCACATTCGCGGAATCCTAGACTCGAACCCACGCAGACAGAGGTGAGATGGCAGTGATCCGTAACGGACAGCACTTTAGACCACTAGGCCACTCGGGGCCCCTAAGGAGGTATAAGGCTTATATCCTTAATATTAAGATGATTTGGTACATATTCAAGGAAAAACATAATTGACTTTAAAAAAATTTTTTTCTTTAGTATGTATGTAATTTTGAAAAAAATGTAACTTTCAGAGCAACATATGAGGAAAGAATGAAAATAAGCACACTTGAAAAGAAAGTCCAGGAGCTTGAAAGGTAGGAACAAGCAGCTTTATTCATTCTGCATATTATTACACATATATTCATTATAAGATAATCTAATGTCACCTTTCTGTTTCACCTGCCTTTGCAGAAATTATATATTTAATTTCTTGTGCATATGTTGTAACAAAATGTCATTATATTGGAAAGGTACAACCTTGAAATTGTTTGCTTAGTTTTCTATGACTAAAATTGCACTTTTCATCTTTTTCTATTTGTAGGACAATGAGGGATAAAGATGTACAGAAGAAGGAAGTAGAAAATGAATTAGAGAAAAGTGGAAAGTAAATATTGCCTTACATCAGCGATTGTACTTAAAAGATCCAAGTCACATACTTTGAAAGATGAATAATGAATTTATAGGAATCATGATATGTACTATTGTACATTTAGTTATCATGTAGGTTCTATGTTTTGTATCTTTTTTATCTATATGCCTGAATTTAATTCTATATTGAAGATCATTGAAAACTGTACCTCTGTACCAAAATCTACTGTAGTCAACATTTGCTCTCTAAAAATAAAATAATTGTACCATTAGTGCCTCAAGATAATTGTGCATATTGCACTTAATTATAAATTTGCTTGTAGAGATAGAAAACTGTTGGAGAGTAAAGTGCATGCTTTAGAGATTGCAATGGCAGAAATGAAGGCAACTGCAATGTAAGTTCTCTCTCTTTCTATCTCCATGTATGTATGTATGTATGTATGTATGTATGTATGTATGTATGTATGTATGTATGTATGTATGTATGTATGTATGTATGTATGTATGTATGTATGTATGTATGTATGTATG
The DNA here is from genome assembly GCA_016746295.1 of Potamilus streckersoni. Lineage (NCBI taxonomy): Eukaryota > Metazoa > Mollusca > Bivalvia > Unionida > Unionidae > Potamilus > Potamilus streckersoni. The sequence continues at coordinate 1,176,675 of JAEAOA010000619.1, forward strand.
TATGTATGTATGTATGTATGTATGTATGTATGTATGTATGTATGTATGTACGTACATACATACATACATATGTATGTCTGTCTGTCTGTCTTATTGGGGTAAGGGATAAAACATATTTGTAAAGCCCAGTCAGATTTCCTTTTTGTGTACAGTGAACAAAAAATTATTCAGTAGTGTAGAGTACTTATGTGTTGGTTGGGGTGGGGGGTATGACAATTAACTTTTTGGTGTATCCATAGAAATGTAATATGATGGATGTCACTATAGCTTACCATGGGAATTTAAGATGACTGGTTCCTCTAGGGTTTATGAAACATTATCATACTGGGTCAGACAACGAATAACACACCTTGGCTGAATAATAGTTTTTATGGTTTACCATCACCAATTTTGACTGAATAATATATATATATATATATATATATATATATATATATATATATATATATATATATATATATTTTGACAGACTAATACCTCTAATACCTTTGTTTTGACTGACAAATATTTATTTTAGCAATGCCTATTTTGCCCAGCCTAGATATATATATATATATATATATATATATATATATATATATATATATATATATATATATATATATATATATATATATATATATATATATATATTGTTACCAATCAATACAGATTGTGACTGATCAGTAACATTTCTGACTGTATCCATCTGTTTATATTTACAGCTATAAATTCACCACAACCTACCATACCTCTTCTTCTACCTCCATCTGTTCACGGAAATCCTAATCCTATGATCCTAATTCTATGACTACAACCTACCATACCTCCACTTCTGCCTTCATCTTTTCATGTAAATCCTAGTCCTATGATCCTAATTCTATGACCACAACCTACCATACCTCCACTTCTGCCTTCATATTTTCATGTAAATCCTAGTCCTATGATCCTAATTCTATGACTACAACCTACCATACCTCCACTTCTGCCTTCATCTTTTCATGTAAATCCTAGTCCTATGATCCTAATTCTATGACTACAACCTACCATACCTCCACTTCTGCCTTCATATTTTCATGTAAATCCTAGTCCTATGATCCTAATTCTATGACTACAACCTACCATACCTCCACTTCTGCCTTCATCTTTTCATGTAAATCCTAGTCCTATGATCCTAATTCTATGACTACAACCTACCATACTTCCACTTCTGCTTTCATATTTTCATGTAAATCCTAGTCCTATGATCCTAATTCTATGACTACAACCTACCATACCTCCACTTCTGCCTTCATCTTTTCATGTAAATCCTAGTCCTATGATCCTAATTCTATGACTACAACCTACCATACCTCCACTTCTGCATTCATCTTTTCATGTTTAATGTTATAAAATAACCACATACTTTCACTTCTAGCTCCATCCATTCATGGAATCATAATCTAAAGATCAGTAGACAAGACATACCCAATCATAGGCATATGTGTTTTATTTATTTACCATGTTAAATTGTGTAGTAAAAGTGATCAACAGAATGCCAGTACTTGAAAATAGGTATATATATAAAAAAATACTTGTTTCAGCAATATGTTAGTTTCAAGATTTGTTTTTCTTTTCTGTTTAGTGATAAGCACAATAGAGAGCAGTCTTCAGAAAATATGAAACAGGATATAAATGCAATGCGAATGTAGGTATCTTTGATTTACCATAGTTATTCTAATAGAAACTCACTTTTAATAAATGCCTCTGCCCCGATTCTTCCCCCCAAAAACGAATACTATTTTATCAAAGCTTATAAATCCATATATATCAATAGTGGTATTTCCAGATAATTAAAACATTACAAGTGCAATCCAATGACTGTTGGAAAAATCAAAACAATTTACCGATGTTTTCAGTCAAACAGTTATGTGCTGTATTTTTAAAAAAAATCAAGAATGACACCAATAACAGTACATGTGTGTATTAAATTTGAAACAGTTCTACTTCAAAGACATGATATATATATATATATATATATATATATATATATATATATATATATATATATATCCCACTGGATCAGCTGTTACACATGGGATTAAATATAGCTGCTATGTTTCCAAATTATTGTTGGGGTCTGAGTCTATTTTTGGACTGCAAGATTTTTATGACAATGGTACTAATGCTAATATTACTCTAATTAATGCCCCTCTCTTTGAAAATTGCACTGTCCATGGTGCGTTTATTAGAATAACTACTATATAATTATAGTCTATCTGAAAGAGGTGTCTCCTTTCTTACCATCATTCTTGATCATTTACTGAGAATGTTTTACAACTGATCTTTGAATAAGCATGTTTGTTTTTTGTTAAAGAAAGGATATAACAATTTAGCATATTTAGGTATGTTTCTTATTTGTTAAAGATTTTTATCTTTTATAGACATGTACAAATATATCAATAGGCTCATAAAATGATAATACTAACGTCAAAATGTTAGAACATTATTAAGTGCATTTTTAGATTTTTATATGAGTATGAAAGATCCATAACTTAATATTGGTGTGTGTAAATCATAAATTTTATTAACTCTCTCTCTGTATATATATATATATATATATATATATATATATATATATATATATATATATATATATATATATATTTGTTTGATAAGATCTTAAGTCTACTTAAATTGTATTTTTTTACATTTTACAGTGAACTGACAGAAATAATAAACAAGTTTAAGATATTGGAGCAGGAGAAGGGACGACTTCAGTCAGAATTAGAAAAGACACTGAAGAAACTGGATGAATCCAGGATGTATGCATTAATTTGTAATTTCATTTAACCAAATCTAGATAACTGTCTTACATTGATACAAACATTAAAATATGGATGATAATCTATCATGTAGTCATGGCTAATAATCTATCATGTAGTTATGGGGGATAACTATCATGTAATTTATCTTGGGGATAATTTAGCATGTAGTAAAGGGGGATAATCTATCATGTAATTTATCATGGGGGATAATGTATCATGTAGTTATAGGAGATAATCTGTCATGTAATTTATCATGGGGGATAATGTATCATGTAGTTATAGTGGATAATCTGTTGTGTAATTTATCATAGGGGATAATTTGTCATGTTGTCATTGGGGATAATTTATCACATAGTCATGGATGATAATTTATCCTGTCGCTGTGGTTGATGATTTAGCCTCATGTTTCAATATCTGTTATATACTATTGTAGCATTTGTTTTCATGGGCTTCAGTTTTTGCTGCTTTATGAAAAAAAGGACATTTTCATGGTTACTTATATGCATGGTTTTACCTATTGCATATTTATAGGTATTTAATTTCCAAGTATAATATATCACAAGTTGGATAAGTGGATCATTTTATTGATTAGTTATGACCTAGTGACTTTCAGAATTAAAACTTGATTCTCTTTTCACTGATACATTGTATCCACAGTTCAGTTTTATGAACAGAAAATACAAGCAATGTTAGGTTGCAAAATAATTCATACTTGACTGCTCCATTAACTTGGCATACTTTCAGACTTGCATTAAGGATGTAGGTAATTTGAGATCTGTATATATTAATTGACAGTAGGATTGTGTAGGTCATGATTTTTCTGAGTCATTTATAATTTGTAAATTAAGATAATTTAGTAATTAGCAACATAAACTTTTTTATGAATTTGTGTCCACCAAAGTCAGTGTCAAATCAAAGTATATAATTCAATTAATATTTTATGTATTCACTTTCCTCACAGTGCTCACTAATGATCACTCATGGAAATTTTGTGATTGGCAGCACACACACACACACATTTTTACATACATACATACATGCATACATACATGCATTCATACATACATACATACATACATACATACATACATACATACATACATACATACATACATACATACATACATACATACATGCATACATACATGCATGCATGCATGCATGCATGCATGCATGCATGCATACATACATACATACATACATACATACATACATACATACATACATACATACATACATACATACATACATACATACACACAGACAGACAGACAGACAGACAGACAGACAGACAGACAGACAGACAGACAGACATGCAGACATACATACACACAGACATAAATACATACATGCAGACATACATACATATATACATACAGACATGCAGACATACAGGCATACATACATACAGACATACATGCATTCATACAGACATACATACAGGTGGACACTTTTATAACCAGGATACACTATGTCAGCATATAATTAATGTTTTGCATATTGAATAATTCAGGCAATGTCACAGAGCATTTGAAGAGGGAAATAGGATTGAAAGAGATGCAAAAGCAAAAGTCAAGGAATATGAAGAGAAACTAAAAAGAAAGGATGAGTAAGTAACTTGTGTATTTGCTTTAAGGATTAAATGCTTTTTATTCACACAGAACTTTAGCATTTCATTCACAATTGATATTTTGTGTGTTACCATTTGCATAATTACCAAAGGAATACAATTCTTCACCACTATTGTGGAATAAAACATTATTTACATCAAATAATGTCTGTGCAATGAATGACAGACTGTATTTTATAAATAGATTTTAAATCCAGTCTGTTCTTGATTGAGATTAATACAGTATGCCAAGTTTAGATCTGGTTTATTTTTTAGGACGATACTGCAGTTGAGAAAGCAAGTACACTTTGTCGGTTAACAGTGGAATAAGGTAACTGAAAATAAAAATATAAAAATTGTATGATTCAGTTCAGTTATAGAAATAATTACAAGATTTATAAGTATTCACAGACAAAATGTTTATTTTTGCTTGCCTAAAATAATTACAGGAAGAAATTTAAATTTAATAATCTTATATGTCTTTACATGTAAAGAACAGTGCAATTTGATTTTTGTAAGTCATTGAAACAAGTTTACTCATAAAAAATGTTTTTTTATATCCTATGGAATTTTCTAGCTGATTTAAATTTAATATCACCATGGACAAATTCTGGGTCTATATATATATAACACTGGTAGTAGTGATCACTTCATCATATGTGCACACTTTTTCCCATTATTACTTTCAGTCTTATCTTATTATGACTGAAACATTCTCCCATACCTATATCACATTGTTTACAATGAAGGAAAGAAATACTTGATATCAAGTAGGCATTATTTTGCTGCTCTTTTGTTATTCTGGATGATGATGATGATGTGTTACTTTTCATATTCTTTCAGATAGGCAAATCAAAAGGTGAATTTAGAGCCAGTTTTTCAGCTACCTATTTTGTTTCTAATTGTTTTGTATGGTAATTAAATTGAAAATATTTCCAGACAAATTTTTATATCAAATGAACAAATCATTAAAATGTTTGTGAATGATATAGAAAAGTAAAAAGAGTTTTGATTTGCAGGTAATGCATGCTAGCTAAATTATCAAATAATTATAATGAAAAACATCTGCTATACATATTTTTGTGATCTAGTCATATCTATTTTTCTTCCAAGTTTTATGTGTCAAAACCTTACATGTATTCAGATTTTCTAAATTTACTATTGCAGATTTGTTTGTGAAATTTTAAAAGAACTTTAATACTACTTGTTTAACACTAGAGCTTTTGTCCAATGCTTTTGATTGCACGTTTTGGATTTCCACATTAGTTTTTATGGTTTAAGCAGTGTTTTGATAATAGTAAATCAGTCTTGGTATTGCTGATACTACTGATATGCTAAAAGATAGACGATTTTATTTTCATGGAAAAAAACTTGTATGGTAAATGTGTATTTTTCTTCATTTTTGCCAAACATTTCTTCCAATTCTTCTAGTTATATCTTCAGGTATTCCATTATTTTTCAAATAAACTTTGAGAACATTTTCACATTTGAATGTTTGATTCACCATTTGCTTGTCCATCACCTTTTAAAACTTTTGAATTCAGCTGGTAATGGTGATGTTACAAAGAAACAAGGTTAGGAACATGATGAGCAGACTGTGAATTTCATTACCACTTATGCACTCCATTTGTACTTTGCAAGTTTTACACAGCAGCTAGATCTGTTGAATTAAACGTTGCAGAATAGGTGCACATGTTCTTAATCAGGTTGCCTGGAGTACTGATTAAATGTTTGATTGATAAAGCTGTTCGTCTTTGAAAGGTTTTTCAGTGATATGTATTGAATGTGTATTTTCACATAAACTGCAACTAAAAATGCATTTTTGATTTTCATATTACCATATCATTTTTTTATATTAAAAATAATCAATGATGGTCAACATTTGAATTCATTTGTATTACCTCTGGAGGTATTTATCATGAGCATATTGAACTTTATCTTTTGGAAGAGTATTAGTTCTGTATGTTGTATTCGGTTGAATATTTTCATCCTTTTCAATGTAAATTTTAAATAACATTTCATGTCTTTTTTAGATTGAATGTCTGTGTAAAACTTAGCCTGTCCATATCAACAAATATATATTGTATCATTTTTCACATGCAGTGTAATATTCATGTATAACGTCCTCTATTTTATTAAATGTAATAGAAAGGTACAAAAATTTTTGTAAACTATGTTACATTTGCTGCAGGTTATAGCTGTAGTTCAACTGTTGCATTAATTCTCATTGAAAGCTGTCTTTTTTTTTCTAATGAAGTGGACTATACCTGCCAAAAAAATAAAAAAGGGTTCAAAATAACAATGCTTCCAGAAGTTATATTTATTCTTTTTATTGCCATATCTTTCATTTTTTTAAATTTTTCATTCTTGACTACTACCAATTGTCACTCTACCAGTTGTCACTTATAGCTCATGTTCATATGCAGAAGGCATAGAATCAGATCTGACATCTATAATGTGCTAGCAGATTTTTGATCTATACAGTTTCATAGGGGTATTCAATACAACAAACAACATAGACCCTGATCTGCCAGTGCATTGTGCAGTGGCATAGCTCAGTCTTTGTTGTTGGCAATCAGATTTGACATGTTAGCATTTATATATGGCATTTTGGGGTGAGTAAACAGCTGTATGAATTTTTATAAAAAGATTCTTTTCCACCAGATGAAACTCCTTTTTCTCAAATGCTAGATTACAAAACTCAGCACATATTTATTTGATGCTATTATGTGACTATATCTATCTATCTATCTATCTATCTATCTATCTATCTATCTATCTATCTATCTATCTATCTATCTATCTATCTATCTATCTATCTATCTATCTATCTATCTATCTATCTATCTATCTATCTATCTATCTATCTATCTATCTATACATACATACATACATAGAGAGAGACTAAAAGGATGTGTGCTGTTTACTTTTAGACCTAGGTGTGAATCTCTGTAGAGTATCAATTAAAAATTATTAACCATTATGACAGTATTATTTGTAATACAGACACACACACATGCTTACAAACACACACACATGCACAGATACATATATGGTGGTTTTGGGTTTGAGGGGCACCTCAACCCCCACCTCTACTTTCAATCAACACCTGGGTCATGATCATGTGCAACATTCTTTGAAGTTGAATTTTACTCCAGATATACAATGTAAAATATTACTTCAGTAATCAGAATAGTATCAAAGTGTTATTAATTTTTTTCAAGAAAAAATGTTGAAATGAGACGCATCAGCTGAACACTAAATTTTAGAACTCCTGTCTGATGGTGTTTGACTTTATGAAATGCAGCAGCAAAGAGAGCCATGTCATTCTTTTCACAGACTGCAAATACCATATCAAGACTGAGTCATTTTGGAGTGTACGACATATGTCAGCATTTCAACAACACCTGAACAATTCAGGAATGCTGAGTTGAAATCTCAAAGTAGCTAACTTGTTTAAACATCCATGATCCTAACCAGTGTTTTAATTACATGTTTGACACTACCTCATAGCAATGCAGTTTCAGAAACGTCATTTGTATTATGCTGATGAAACTTCAACAATATCTTCATTTAAGATTAAACAATAGTACCATCCAGTCTCTTGTATGTGCAAAGGTAAACTTTAATGACACTTCACACCCTAAATGATGACTGCATACACAGGAGTCAATCTAGACTTGAATTTTAGGGAGAAGTGACTTCTCCCCTTGGACAGAACAGGGAGAAGTGAGAGCGCAACAGGGAAAAGTGGATGTAAAGCAAGAAATGGAATATATATATATATATATATATATATATATATATATATATATATATATATATATATATATATATATATATATATATATATATATATATATATATATATGTGTGTGTGTGTGTGTGTGTGTGTGTGTGTGTGTGTTTTCTCTTATTTGAATTATGCCATCTTTTTTCCCAGTATTCATGTTTGCATTTAGTATTGGATTTAAGCAATACTTTATTTTCAAGTAGAAAAGTTTTCTTTTTGCCATATGACTTGAAAAGAGAATAATAGAAACAACATTGTAACAACATTAACTGAGTAACCAGATTACATTATTGTAAATGCAAGTTAGGAAAAATGCTTAATCAACTATCCTTTATCAATTTTTTAAAATTACTTTATATAAAAGTTCACATTAATGGCACTTTGAAAGATTTTAAAACTGTTTAAAACTACCCCTGTACCATGAACATGAACAAATGCATGTGTATCCAGATCATACTGTTTGCCCTAATTTCTTTGTTTGCTATTAATTCATTACCATAACTATTTATGCATAACACTAAAATGAATAAAATTATAGACATTTCTCGTTTATTGTCGATATATGAATTTCAACCTTCTTTCCAACCAAATCAACAGACATGTGAATGCATCTATTTGTTAGGAGTGATTTTTCGTGTTGTTACCACTCACTTTATATAGCTTCATTTTAACAGTCAATTGATAGGATTGCAAAGTTTTAGATTTTTTATTTGTCAATATAATTGTAGTAATTTTAGGCATTGGCTAGTTAGAAAAGTTCTGCTTCTTTTTCCGTATATTCACAAAAACGAGTTGTCAGAAAACAACTTTGACCACAGGAGTCTGCAGTTTTATCAATAAAGCACGACAAACTTTCTGACATGAAACCACCTTAACGGTATTATAAAATAATTACGTTAAGGTGATTTCATGTTGTCAGAAATTTTGTCGTGCTTTATTGACAAAACTGCAGACTCATCTGCTTTGACCATACAGCGCTTCCACAAAATAGCATTGTCCCATACGTTTCTGACCTACATAATTTTAAAGTTAAATCTCAAATAGCATAATACCTAGACTTTGCTTTCTATGAATTGTCTTTTCCTGAATATATTTGCACGATGATTTACGAAAACAGACAGTCGAATACATTTTATACAGGTACTTCCACACACAGCGATGCATTTTCCCGTTACTGGTTCGTTTACAGTTTCAAACTAATTTTATGACGAAATAGTCTACAAGAGGCATTTAAAATATCCAGATCACCGATTCTGTTCTTAAAACACAAAATTGTTATTTACATACTATTGTTAAAAGTTTCGAAACACAAGTTTGTTTTTATCATCAATGATAACATGAGGAAATCTGGCAGTGACAGTTGCTAACCGCCTCCGTAAAGGGTTAATGGTTAATCAGCTATCAAAACACATACCTGTGAATGTGCAAGAGTTTGTTTGTCAACGTAACTGACAACAAAACTAGGCCTAGCTACTGACTCGGTAGCTCGTATCGTTGCTTATAATTTACCTGTCATACATGTACTATACGACGGTAAATTGTAAGCAACGATACGAGCCGCGGTGACTACTGATGGCTTGACGCATAAACTACAACAACACAACACTGGAACTAACCTGGCTAAAGCGAGGGAGCATCTCAAAAAAATATGGTCGGTCAAGGTATCTCAAAAAAAATCATAGGGCGAAGTCGTTTTCGCTTTCCTAACAGAAGGAGGGGAAGTTTTCATATTTTAGGCGACTTTGTTGCTCACTTCGCCTATTAGCATGACCCCTGAAAAGACTATGCCACAGTCCAATGGATTTTTTAAGACATAAACTCAGTATCATTAATATTTATGTTGTGACAGTGTATACCTGTGTATCTCTTATGTGAGCTTTTGATCTGTTTGGAGACTGACCATTTAATTGTCTGTCTGTGTGTAGAGATGTGGGGAGGTTGAGGGCGGGCTGTGCCTGTATTGATAGAAAAAGATCCTAAACTATGGACAAATATTTTTTCTATGTCTTGCAGAAAAAAAATAACTAATTACATCCCAACCTCCACCCCACCTTCCCTGGGACTTCAAAACACACTTTTCCGATCTCAGATACCAAGGTTGTTTTGGAGATAGCCGGTATGAAAATGTTTATGACAAAGATACATTAACATAAATACAACACGATATTGGGCGAACACAAATAACTGCAATGGGCCTATTTTAGTGACATGCTTGTACGAGGACTTGAACACTATTAGTAATACACTGAAACACGCTTCAAAAAGTTCGAAACATGCCTGCTCGGTTCATTCTTAGAGTACGAAGAACTGAACAAACCTTCCCATTGCTCTTTAACCATTACTGGCTGCCCGTTCGATCCAGAATCCAACACAAAATCTCTTCACTATGCCACATTTATGTGGCAATGCTCGAGTCCAATATACCTTTATGACCTCACCCATTTGTACACCTCATCTAGAAACTTACTCCTCTTCCGACATTCGTATTCTCATTGCTCCGAGGGCGCAGTTACGATATGCAAAGATTAGCGGCCCACGAATATAGGGGTCCCACAAGACATCCAAACAAATTATTCATTTTGCACTATAGAAATAAACTACATGTAAAAATAGGCAATATACCACCCATTAAATACCGTAATTATGGACCCACAAAATCGCTACTAGTATTCCAGAGGCCCATCTGTAAGCTTTGCATAGGGAACCAAATACCGTAGCTATTAACATTGCAGAGATCCATTGGAAAGCTTAGCGTGGGGGCCCAGATATCCTAGCTATGTCACTGCATTGTTTCTACCGTTAAAACGAATTTATTCGGACAACGTTCTTTTGCGTACAAGTGCCCAGGTACATGTAACGAATTGCCCATTATCTTGGACAAAAGGAAAATATGATCTCATTAAAGGGTGCTCTGAAAACTCACCTATTTCTTCCTACAAGTACAACCATAAGACTTAATAATGTTTATTTCCTTAATTATTGTCACCATGTTTTGTTTATAATTTCGTGGTGCTTGTTCAGTAATATTGACGTTGTTTGTATTCTTTTTAATGTTGTAATGCACCTATGCATTCTAAAACTCAGAGAATAAACATTATCTTGTCTATAAATACACGCAAATTTTTTATCATGTAGCGGCTGCCAAACAAGGGGTCGCTGATTCAAAACTCGAAGTGGCATCCCATTTTTAAAATACTTTTATGTCTTTTTATTTTCATTCTTGCTTTTTAATTCGCTCATGACAATTTCTTTTTTTTATTATTTTTACTTTTTTATTTCTTTTTAATTTTGAACTTTATTTTATTACTCCCATCCTAGGATTGGTAATAGCTTATTATTATTATAATTATTATTATTATTATTATTATTATTATTATTATTATTATTATTATTATTATTATTATTATTATTATTATAAATGTCTTCCTCTGGTAATGACTCTCAATATTTTAATTATTCCGAATTATAACTTCTGAAAGAGTTCAAACACAGTATAGTTACATTATTATAGCTTTCAAGTACTATGCAAGTTTATGATACTGACAATAAGATGATGAAAATGGATAGTCTGTGGGTTTTGTTTTAATGTTATCAAGATATACTTGATCCTTAAAAAGATGACCCATAAGAGCATTCTTAAGGACTAAATAAAATTGTAATAAAAAGTGCCTATCGCATTACATAACAAATTTCATCGACAAACTCCAATATATTTTGTCACTATTGAAAGTTTACCATGTAGCATATTGAAAATTCACCGATGTAATAATCACATTATTTGATTGCAGCCAGGTGCACGTTAGTAAAAGTAACGGACATTTAATTTTAAGTGTTAGTCATAGTCTTTTAACTTTCTAGAACTTCGTGTGTAGAGCAGCAGCTTATTGGTATGCTAGCACTGTAAGAAACCAAATGAACGAGATATTTCCGCACTGTAATAAAATACAATTCACGAGTACTGTAATACTTTAACAAGAAAGCTGAAAATCAAACAATAGACTCAAAAGTTAATTTAACGCATTTCAACTATCCGCGGTGGTTTAGTGGTTTGTACGTTGGACTCACGATTATTAGGTTCACAGTTATAAGCCTGCCTATTCCTATTCCGGTCTATTCAGTTTTCTCGTTATTAAAAGTCTTGACTATCTTGACATATTGTTAAAAAAATTAATCCTGCTTATATTTAATGAATTGTTTGAAATAATTGCATAGAGTTTAATTTTATTAATACCGTAACATGATATCGTTGGCTTCGTGCTTCGTACGAATCTCCGAGTAGCTAAACTAGGACCATATATGTTACAACGCAGCATTATGTTCTCTACTGATACACCCCCACCCCTACCCCACCCCTGCGAATAAACAAAATACAGGAAGTCCGTGACATACCTGAAATGGATGGTTTGCAGCGGACTGACCCAAACCTCACCAAACTCTACCTACACCCCAACACAATATGAGCTCGAAGCAACCAAAACACCCCGATGGTGAAGCTTTCTTTAAGCTTGGATGGTTAAAGTTATACACTGGAATCGTTTCAAATGCAGGAGCTTCCAACAGCTGCACCTTCCGGATTCCATCCCGCAGTCCACTCTTTACCTACATGTTTACACCCCTACTCTAGCATCCAAATGATATTTCTGGAATCTCTCCTGAATATAATGTGTTTCGAAGTTGTTTGTCTTTTTCATTTTATCATTTTATGTGAACTCCACTAAATTCCGAGGATACCGAGTGGCCGGGTGATTTAAATCACTCGCCTTTACCGATCCGTGCCATCCCATTTGTGTCCGCGTGGCTTTGAATCTCTGACTCAGCAAGTATGGGTATGCGAAAAAAAAACTTGCCAGTGACTTCCTTTGGGTCGGTGGTTCTTACCGGGATTTTCCAGGTTTTTTTTTTCTCCACCAGTTATATTGGTCACCTCGTATCATACACCCAAAATAGTGATAACCCTAATACGACAACAACTGTAAACTTCATCACACATTTACTGTTGGCCTTATGGAACATTTTAATGACTTTATGTTCGCCTGAGCGTATCAGTATTGGATTCAGAATATAGCGATATAACTCGGGTCGGAGATAACCAAAATATTTTTGAGAACTCGCTGAAGGTGGGGTTAAGAATAATATTTACATAAGAAGTCATTTTATATGAAAACAAACCGTTTTTGAATTTGTTTTGATTGAGTTTAGGTAAATCGCAAGTTAGATAGTTTATTATATATTTGTGCTCTAGAATTGTGCAGAAACGTCTGATCCATCTCATAATGAACATTTTGCGTTCTGTTTGTTCTCAAAGAATTTATTTCCCATTATATTAACAACATGATAATATTAACAATATTAATATTAACATTATATTAACAACATACTTTACGAAGGTCAATAAAATAAATAAAATATCCAACCCCCCAAATGCCTAAACAAAACTTATTGCATTACAATCTTTCATTATATAAATTTTAGTAATAAAACTTAAGGATTTAAATATTTAAAGAGTTAAAAAGAAACTGACAGTAAAACGATAAATGACGTACAATATACGGATTACAGACGGAAACGTATGGGGACAGTAGTTTCACATCATACTTAGTTTAAATCTCCATGAGATTTAATCATTGTCAGCAAGGCGTTGGATATTTAAATTTATTAACCAACATAAACTCTCTTGATTCATCCAAACTGTAAGCTGTAACTGAGGCTGATTATATTCTGTCAAGTACACGCATGCTTGAAAGTGTCTTTACATTTTAAAACAAAGTCTAGGGTATTAAACGTTATGGTTCATACTCTAATATATAATCTGGTCTCGATATTAAAATCTAAGTAAACCCAGTTAATGAAAGAATTCAGTGAAACGGTACGAGACGAAAGACTATAATCATGTAGGCGTAAATGAATCTTACAAATAAAAAGGAAAATAATGATCATGTCTCCCTTTATTCATTTTCCTGGAAACTACCATCCACCATGGCAAAGTGGAACAATTATACTTCCTGGATTCCATCACGTGATCGTAGTGTCGTAGAGAAGAAAATCTTACTACAGTGTAGCTGGAGGTAGGTTTATGCTATTTGATATTTATCGTGATTTAAAATGTGGGGCTATTTACATTCTATCTAGATATATGTTTTTTTTCAGTCTAAATATGGGACAGATAACCACACATTTGGCTGCGAAAAAGATCTCGAAAATCTCACGCCTACAATGAACACAAGGTGTGGACTAGTGTTGTGAAGGGGTTAAATTTACCCTTAGTAGCATTACAATACAGGTCCGACGGATAGTTTGCAAAGCAATAACAAATGTGATTAAAAATCTGAATTACTTTTTCACACAGCGCGCGCGCGCGCGTGTGTGTGTGTATGTGTGTGTGTGTGTGTGATTTAGATTTTCAACGTAGGTTAGGAATTTTTCAGTTATATTGCTAAGATGTCTGCAGTGTGATAGTTTATAGTGATGTGGCATCTAGTCCGATAAATCATCGCCCCAAATATATGGGCATGATGGGACCTGTTCATTAAAATGTGCAATTATGCTGCCTGCAGAACAAAGTTGCGTACATTTTAGACACATACCGGTAACTGGCTATAGCCATATCGAGCGCGGATTTCAAAAAGGTCACAGGATAAAGGGTTCTGCTATTCCACGTGGATTTACAAGTCATGCCTCAGGTAACAATTAATAGTTCCGGTTCATTACCCACGAATGTAGTCCCAGTCTGTTTTTAGATCCTTGTTTTTTTTTTTCCTTTCTCCGTTTGGTGGTGACACAAGAGTTAGATTTAGGCATTCTTGGTAAGGATTTAAAGGCAATTATTTATTCTTTAGAACATGAGCTTATGGTGTGGTTGTCTGTATGTATTTCGGCGACAGTGCACCGAGAGTAAAAAGGCCTTATAGATGACCCGGAAGTGAAATCTGTGTTCCATTGCATGATGCTTCGTTTACAATTCAACCTCTCCAAAACATTCAGGTCAATCCTTGACAAGAACTTCACCGTAAAGTCATCTTTAAAGGTATTCTTGATTAACATATGATTTGTATTGGTTATCACACAGTGGAAAATTCAGTACTGAGAAAGAAATGTAGAGAATATATAGTAAAATTAATTGTGTTTTATACCCATCACAAAACATAGGATTTGCTCCAGGAATATAACGTACTTGCCACCAAAAAAACCCTCAGCCGACGGTTGCTCCACATCTGCGATAAATACTTATGAGTACTTAAAATGTACACCGATATGTGCAGCCAATAGACTTTTGCATGTTTTAATGAATAGGTGATATCAGCCTCTAAACTGAAACCAGTATATCACGGGGGAAGGGCTGATTTACTGGCCTATTGGACATCATGTCCCAGGCATGAAGCATGATGCCACCATCCAGTAATATTACCCTAGCACCAGGTAGGCCAGTTCTAATTCTAACCTCTGAAAGGTGAGCCCATTGCGAGGTAAATGTTAGTACCATTTTTATAAGCCTTTGGTATGTAACCGTATTAATTTGCTAAAATAAAGAAATAATACTTTATATATATATATATATATATATATATATATATATATATATATATATATATATATATATATATATATATATATATATATATATATATATATATATATATATATATATATTCACTTCAGGCCAATACATCCCGTAATAAGAGTCTTCTGCATCTTAGACAGTATGAATTCTGAGGCTCAGAAAACAGAGGAACATGGGTAAATTATATAACGTAATGTGTTTGGAAGACTGCTTTATTGATGTGCTATATTTCTGTTCAGTGATATTTGAATCCTGTAAAAATTCGTTTATCAGACATGGAAATTTGGAAGTTCTAGTAAAATATTGCACATTGGTGTTCATGGTCGTAATATTATATGATAAAAATACTCACATTTTTAAATTTTTTTTTTTGTTAACGTGGAAAGTTCTTCTTTGTATTTAACGAACCATACAAGGGTATTGTTCCAATTAGATATTTGACTATATGTGTTAGCAGTTTGCGGTAGAAAAGACCGTTACGTTAATAATATTTTAATATTTCGCACTGATTTTCTTCCAATACCCCAAGGTTTTCGCAGTGTCTCCAATTACTCCAATGGGCTTGATAGACGACAAGGGCGTATAAAGCTTTTAGCAGGTTTTTTTTTCATGGGTATATTATCCGTCTTTGTGTTTATATATCAACAATGTTGTTTTTTTTTCTCTTTTCTTGCGGCGGTGCGTTATAAGATTTTAGCGTTAAATTTTGCTGAGAATGGTGCATATAATGCACATAATTGTAATAGCAATGTAAAAAGTATTGATTTTACTGTAACTGTTCATGATAAAACTCTTGAAAAATGTATGTCATTTTCCCACTGAAAAAAAAAAACTTATTTAAACTTTGCCATTCTAACCATTCAAGAAGTAATCAAGCATTTTACCTAGACATAAGTTAAATACCTACTTTAAAATACGAAATCCATATTTGGAATCTACTAAAAATCTATACTTATTATATGCTCATTTTTTTTCTCCGATAACTTTACATTGTTTGAATCGTTCATTATTTCCCGATATTAAACACCTTCTAATTGCACTCCTCGCGCTTGATGCTAGTGAGCGTGCGGTACGCCATGAAGTTAAAAGGTCGGTGGGCGGAGCTATATGTGCATTAATACTATTATTGTGTGTTGAAGGAATCTACGATTGTGAACATTATTATTTTAATAATAAAATAATACATTTTATTATTAAATATATTTGCTTGTGAATTTTATTATTAAGTCTTTGGTAATAATACCAAAATAAGCATATAATAAAAAGGTTACTGCATTTGAATAGAAAAATATGAACTCATTTTTTTCGGACAGATATACTGCTTTCCCAATGTTGTGCAGTATAGCTATCGGAAAAACTCGTTCATATTTTCCTATACAAATGCAGTAACCTATAAATATGACTCTTCACTTGTTCATGAAATGTTAGATTCATCCTTTTCAAGTACAAAGCTGTGCAAAGAAATGGCTAATAAGATTATTTTTAAGTGCAAAATTTAAGGAAATTCGCCCTTGTGTGGACAAAAGAAAATAAAGATACACGGAAAAGTGACGCAGTAAATATATTTCTACCTTCTTTTTTGTTGATGCTTTTCGTATATAATATAATGTCGCGATTAGAATCTCTCTCTCTTTCTCTCTCTCTCTCTCTCTCTCTCTCTCTCTCTCTCTCTCTCTCTCTCTCTCTCTCTCTCTCTCTCTCTCTCTCGTACTCAACATATAATGGGAATCTCTTGCTCTTATATTGAACATATTTTTAGCCATAAATTCAGTATAACTCACCGACTTGCATTGCACCAATCTGTATCTGTCAGAATTAGCGCTTGCTATATATCTTTAAGTGAATAGTCTAATGAAAATCGTCCTTGTTGGGTGCCTGAAAAAAATAAAGATACACGAAAAAGTGACGCAGTAAAGTATCCTACATATTTTCGTACTTTCTTTCTTGTTGATGCTTTTCACATGTTATATAATGTTACAAATATTAGATCTCTTTTTCTCTGTCTCTCTGTCTCTATCTCTGTCTGTCTGTCTGTCTGACTGTCTGTCTGTCTGTCTGTCTGTCTGTCTGTCTGTCTGTCTGTCTGTCTGTCTGTCTGTCTGTCTCTCAACATATAATTGGAATTACTTGCATTTATATGGAACATAGCCTTTAGACATAAATTCGGTACAAACCTCCGACTCTCAATGCACCCATCTTTATCTGTCAGAATTAGCGCTATATGTGTATCGTGTGAGTCAACCTAACCTTAATGTTTACATCTACATATCTCTCATTGATAAACAGTCAACAAGATACACTGAAGACATTGCCACTCGACACGTGTAGGTAGTATCTTGGACAAAGACATTTACTTCATTTGACCCAGTAATAAATAGCGATGCTTCAAAACACTTAAGCCGTGCTACCTTAATGTTCAAACTTTATCAAAGAAGAGAACACACCTTATACCCACTGAGAAATAGAACATGCACCATAATTGATCCTATAGATATGGGCATCGCTGTGATCTTTGTGAATAGTGACGACTACATAAATGAAGTAAATAGACACCTGAGGGACGCCGTGTTTTACCATATAATAGACCAAGATCCAACCATGGACACTATCACATATATTATTTATATAGCGTAGCAAACCGGATAAATCGAACAGCAACAAAAGGCTACTTAAGACAAGAAAAAAACTATAGTTGGAAGTTTTTAATTTCCACATAAAATCTGCAAACATGGAAACCGAGTTTGACCTATAACTTTCAGTAATGGGCAACCCACAGAAAGGTTATAATACTAATTTGATACTTATTCGCGTGACCAAATGTCCACAATTACCATTCTATCATCAGAACAAGACATATTAAATAACAAAAGGCAAAGCAAGTGAACTATAACTGCCCGGTACAGTACTTGTTTCCTTAGATCTTACATCCGTGTACGTTTATATAATATACATAGAAGGGATATAGGAGTGTAAAGAAACAAGGGAATGAAGGAAGTTGTATATGATATGTCCATTCATTTCCTACGAAAACGTTTGGAGTTAATCTTAGAGCTCAATAACGTTGTAATAAATGAAGAAAAAGTACTACTACCGAATCAACGGAAATGCAATGGTCCCATCATATGGTAATGAGTATTTTTTATGGGAAGATTGGAAGGCCATCCTTTAGCAATTGTGGAATGTCCACCATTATAAGTTATTCTCTTCTCTAAAAGGAAGTAGCAAAATGTAAGAGAAAATTTCCTTCAATAAAATTTGGAACAGAAGTCTACAACTCAAACCACGTTTTGTCTAAAATATTGGCTCAAAATCATCTCATGAAAATCAGTATCTTCTCTCATAATTTGGAATGTCACGTATTGCCAAGCGCTGGGGATTCGCAGAATTGGCTCCCACGATGAACCATTTCGTAAATATCTCAAGAGTCGTAGGAACACTTAATAGACCGAGGCCATAACAAGGATCTGATAGCGGAGGATACACACAGAGATAAGCACCCCCCCCCCCGAAAAAAAACCTTCAACAAAACAAACAAAACAAAAACAAACAAACAAAGAGATATTAACATATGAAAAGAGAAAGAAGGTCTATCGGATTGGATGGATTCTGGCCTACCATTAAGACAGCCATAATCATCCTGAAACAAACCAGTAGTAGCCTACCGAAGACCGATAAATTTCAAAGAAAGATATCCTAGTCAGAGCGAACCTAAGTACAGTCACATGCCAAGATTTGCATACTTTTTCCATATGGTTATAACACGTGCAAGTCCTTTAAATAACGAAAGAGGCCAAATATTTTCTTTGCACAGTGACAAGCGAATTATACATGCATTTTTCAAAATGAAACACAAAAAACAGAGAACATATAAAATCTGCGATCAAATTACACAACAGGACCATGGTACTTAGATCAGACTAGACGAAAATGAACCTGGACAGAAGTCCAGTAACAGGATATTTCTCTGTCCCGGGCAATACTTTGAGTGACATTATAATAGCTGAAATTGCCCACAACGGTAACTTGGTTTCCGAAACCAGCATGGAAAAGGAATCTACTACATACGTCGTGTAAAAGTATTGAAATAAAGAGGCTCAAATAAAGAAGATTCGAATCGAACACTACACTCAAATGAAATATATAAAAATATCATGATACGTATTGATTGTTTACGAGCCAATCTGGACATGAGCCTTGATACTATTTTATATACCAAGCTGTTACGTATATAACTTTGTATATTTAGTTAGATGTAGAGCAGCTTTAGTAATTTTCTCTAATCCTTTCTTATATCCAAAGACGATTGATAAATAACTGCACAATTGTAATTATGATCGGTACGACACAATGCATAATCTCATCATGCAACGAAATAAGAAACAGCAGAAATATATCTAGACGTGTGTGGACAGACGGAAATGAATATACTTGCATGTTTTGATGCAAGAAAGAACAATTCTCACAGCACACATGCGTGAAAAAGAGAGAGGCAACACCAGTCAATACGATAATATAGTGTACATACCAAATTTCTCCTAAGTACTACATGTATATAATAACCCAACCATTTATTAGCTTTATTCAATGTATTGTGAGTTGGTTATCGGAAAATACTTTCAATTATTTGATATGATGGAGATTCTAGCTATATAAGACGATGATAGAGACTTTCACATATCGCTAAATTCCAAACTATATGTAAAATCATGAATGAAATAGAATTCTGAAATAAAGTTACAATTTAAGTCTCATTCACAACATTTACTCGGTCACTAATATAAAAGAGGCAACGTTTATTTGTACTTTTATTTGCACAGAAATGAGGATCAATTGAGAGCAAGAATAGAAGACTTGGAAAAAGAATTAGAAAGGTAATATATTTTCATCAAAGATATAACTCTTCCTGAGAGTACAGAAAATCATTATTTACTATACCTTCTTTTTCGTGTTTTCTTAACAAAGCAGGATGCCCGTTACGTTGAGTACATGACGGTGTTTAATGTGGTATACATTATTATCTAATAGGTTGGAAATAACAAAAAATATGGGGTCTACGAAGACTGCATACATATTTAATTTTTTTCTCTCTATATAAAATCAAATCAAAAATACTTGCTGAAGTAATGAGGCGGTAAATAAAAAGAAATATATGTATTGTAGTAGCTGAAGCTATTGTTCGAATTTATTATAAATGCTCTTTTTATTCTCTCAGTGTTATAAGGTTTTCAAGCTTTTGTCTGTATATTAACTAATTCATTACATGGCACTATTTAGCCACAAATATGCTGACATGTGCTTGAACCCTATACAACATACATTCGTATTCTCAGCCCTATACACTTTAAATAATGGAAACGAAAATAATGCTAAAAAGGAATAAGATAGTAGATTTTATGTTATTATTTCTAGAATAGTGTTTGCCTAATATCTTGATAAGATCAAGTCACATCACCAGGATACAATATAGAACCTGATATTCTGTTACTGCGTGACATATGTTGGTGATCAATTAAACTCGATCAATACATATATGTAAACTGAAACACTATTAAGCAATATTTTGTTCCACTTTTGGCTTTAAAAATTGTAATTTTTCAATGCAGTTTGGTATATTAATATTCAGCTGTTGAATGATCTTTTGGACACATATTGCAATCATGTCATCTGAGATGCACTGTGTAGGATAAA
The DNA here is from genome assembly GCA_016746295.1 of Potamilus streckersoni. Lineage (NCBI taxonomy): Eukaryota > Metazoa > Mollusca > Bivalvia > Unionida > Unionidae > Potamilus > Potamilus streckersoni. Next base: position 1,198,109 of record JAEAOA010000619.1, read on the forward strand.
TAATATGAATTGCACTGGCTTAAATTGAAGAACAATAACCATATTTTTGTATAAATTCAGGGGAAGAATAAAATATGATTTGGATACGCAGACACTGAAAGCTCGAATGCGGGAAATCAGAGACAAGGAGAGGAAGTATGTATATATATGTAATGCGACAGTAGGTATATACCTCTATGAAAAGGTCTGATAAAGTTGTTTCATGTAAGGAATCAAGAAGTAATTATGTTAAATATTTCATCAAGCTGATAATAATAAAGTTTTATGTATAAAAGGCATTTTATTCATAGTACAAAAATTCATGGACTCTTGCATATGTTACATATTTGAAAATCGATATTGTATTATCGTATACAGCATTTTATATATATATATATATATATATATATATATATATATATATATATATATATATATATATATATATATATATATATATATATATATATATATATATGTGTGTGTGTGTGTGTGTGTGCTCATTTTCTGTGTGTATATTTTAAACTTAATTTGAAATGCTCTAGGAAGGCATTTGAGTTCAAATGTAGATACGAAGAGTTGTTGAAAGAAACACAGCAGAGCATTCAGCAGTCGGAAGATGTAGCAGATACTGAATTGAACCGACGAAAGGAAGCGGAAGCACCAAATGAGTTGAATCATAATGGTAGAAAGTACGTTAGTATGCATTTTACTTACCGTACGCAGTAACCCATGTATTTTTGTTACATATCACTTGCACGCTTTTTCTTGGCTACCATTGATGTTAATAATTGCCTTTTAATTTGGTGGGTGATATTCTCAGGATAAGCATCTCAGACAATTTGGTAACAATGCACAATTTAATAAAACAACTTTTTTTATAAAAACAAAATTGATTACTTCACCACGTTTAGTCGGATTTGTATATTATTGTCGGACGTACCTCATGTCTATGTACACATTTCATTTCAAACCTCCGGCAGAAACAGCAAAAAAAAACCACTACAAAAGCAACAAATTGAAATATAGTTCTTGACGAATGTAAATTAAATTTTTAATATATCCATGAATGGTTAATGCGTGCTCTGATATAGTTACATTGGCTAACATGAGATTAAGACTCGATGTATGTGGAATCGGAAATATTCATTCAGCCAATCTTATACTCAAGAATAGTGTTTGAACTTCTCGCTGATGGGCAGTAAGATACCTTTATTGAGAAAACCCTCGGTCACTTAAGCTTAATTAGTTGGTATAACATCAAAACCCTGGCACCGTAGTCATCATATATTGACACGAGTGAAATTTCTGGTGCAGTGGTTGTCAACTATTAGGAAGATAACTCCTGGATTAGTGGTCATAATATTTATTTTCTGAGAACATCCTGGCTCCGGAACCACACAATCTGATGAGAGTAAAAATGACTTAGTAGTCGTAAAATGTTTGAAGAGCGTGATTTTTGACTCATTGTATTTTAATATTTAGTATATAAGCTTGGCTAAGTGGTCGTCAAATTTTGATGAGACAAAGATAGCCCAACGGATACCAAATTTATTATAAGAAAAAACAATTGAATTTATCTCTCTTCTTTTTACCTATCCGGTGATCTAAGTGGTTAGAGCTTACGCCTTGAATGCGGTAGGTCGCAGGTTCGAATTTTTCCCGAGTAATACTAAAGACCATTGAAAAGGGTACGCGCTCAGCATTGAGGTTAGTGTTTGGACTGGTCGGCATGGGGTCAGGATAATGTGACTGGGTGGGGCAAGATGTTTCGTGTTTGTGGCATTATGCTTAATTGATAGACATCACTATAAATTGCCACAATGCAGATATCGTAGCGATAAGACTAAAATTTGTTACAGCTACATTCAAAATCCTAAACAAGCAGGAATGCTTCTTCTATGGCTGTCCACTCAGTGCTACACTATTTGTATGCGATTGAATATTACGTTTACATATTTGTCTGTATCTGTAATTATGTCTTGTTTAATTATTTTGTTTGTTTCATGTTGTTATTGTATTTTCTATAATTGTGAATTTTTTAATTTAATTTGTTTTCATCTTTAATTTTGGAATTTTCTGCCATATTCTGATTATTAACTGCAATTGGTATCAGGGTCCTCGCTCCATATTGTTGTGTCTTTCAAATTATTTTATATTATACAAAGTTTATAAGCTTATACGTTTTTCATACTATTTTGTACATTTCTCTAATATTTTATCTCTTTAGCTAAGTCATTCTTAGTTAATTAATTTACGCCAACCTAAGATTATTTCCGTAGTCGTTAGATAATGTATCTAACGTTTAGAGATTTCGTTATATTGCTTAGTAGTATCATTTAGTTGTGCTATTAGTCAATCGTAAACTAACTGATAGAAATTGAAATTACCATTTTTAGTATTTAGTTTAAATCAACATGTTTTTGTGAATCTATTTTAATATTAATTATCCTCTTTAAAAGCATATTGTTACCCAGTGTAAGAGTTGAATTTAATGACTCTTAGTAAATAGTGTTAATAGTATTAATTACATCCTTACATATCATTACTTTCTTTTGTATTTATTAATATACATTTTATTACATTTAGTAGTTCTTGGAATATTGGCTGTATAACTAATCTACAGTACTTTTGGAATTAGATTTATTTTATTTGACTCTTTGGAGAATATGTTCGCAGACATTGCCGTCGCTGAATAATTTTAGACGGTTTGTGAATGTATGAGTTTTTGGTTAGTTTTTTGTCAATATATATAAATGTAATTTAGCATTTTTGTGAATATACAAACAATCCAGCAATAATTTAGCTTATAATAGCACTGCGAAAGTTATGCCAGATGGATTCTTTGGCTTTTATACGTTTTTGTGAATGATTTTTCAGAGTCATTTTATATGATTAAATTTATATGGATTGTTTGTCTCTTGTGAAATTACCCTCACTGGTCATTTCCAAACCCTCAAATTTATTTAATTGCAGTATCACCACCTTCCATTTCTATTGCAACGAAGTTAAAGTTTGCTTTTAAAGTCATCCAAGTGTTTTTAAAGTTATCTTCAAATTGTTTTCTTGTGACCTTCAAGTTTGTTTTAACTAATGCGTAAATATGTATATGTAAATACTGACGTTCTAACTTAACTTGGGCATGACCTTCTAACACTTGATGCTTATTCTCTTCGTTCACGTTTTAGTCGTTTTCAGTTTTAAAATTAACGTCCTTAAAAGCATTCTAAAATAGTGCTTGATGCAGAGTTTGGCTGTCCAAAGCTAAAATAAATACTCAAGAATTATCTAATTCTGTACTGATGTTAGCAGTATTCTTTCAGCACTCAGTAATTCGCTTAAAATATTAGAAAGGAATGTACTCATCAAAGATGATATTCGTATTGGAACTGCATCGGAAAATGGCTTTAATATTTAACTCATTTAGCATTTAAAATATTGCGGATGCTTTCTTATTTTCAATTCATTTTTAAACTGTTGAATAATTCACGTTTACCAGTTGGATCATTGTATGTTCCCATTTTTATTCACTTCTCTGTGCTTCGATTATTCCAACTTTATATATGTTAACGTCGTCACTACCTTGTTTAGATAGTGTTCAAGCTGATTTTAATATATTGAAATCAAATAAAATTTCGGAAAGTAGTTCTGTTTTAAGAAAGTACGAAATCAGTTTGTGAAGAAGATTGTAATGACTATTTTGATGATGTTTGTTCGTTGAAGATAATCGTATATATAAACAAAATTTATTATGGTAAAATTTATTATGGAAAATGTATCGACTGATAAATTTGTAACCAATGAATCATTGACTACACGAGGTTATCAAATTTTTTGACTTACTTCAACCTAATTTAGAGATTAAAGGTAAAACATTTTCTTATAAAGAAGTTGACGAGCCTAATATTTGACTTTCTTACAAGAAAATACGAGACAAAATATTTGATTAATTATATATATATATATATATATATATATATATATATATATATATATATATATATATATATATATATATATATATATATATATATATATATATATATATATATATAGTTCGCAGTGAAGTAGATAAAGGTAAAATTTTGACACTTGTTGGTTGGAGACAAAATGCAAATAGATAGTATCAATCACAATGGCCTCTGGAGCCATACGATACAGTTTTGATTGAAGCTGTATTGCACGAAAATAAGTCAAATGAATAATTTGAGGAGTAAGTTTTTTTTGTAAAAGGATTAAACAAAGGGTATTAGTGGTAGAAACGATAGCAGGCACAGCACGTTAATTGATAAATTCACATAAACGTGATAATATTCCTGGATAAGTTATTGACTTACAGCAGCAGCATTGCAAGGTATAATAGGAAGAGTACTAAACTGACTTCTGGAAAATAACCCTTGCTACTTATTTAAATTTAGAGTCTACGATATAATGTTTTCAATGTTGTTGCTATGCATATAATATTTAAATAATACAATTTGGGAAAATATACACAGTCTTTTTATCCAGCGTCCGTGATGTGTGGGTGGCTCGTAACGTAGTCGTACATCTGGATCTTTGGCTCTGTTGTTATAGCAACTATTTTGTCGACCGCTGTTTCAGAAGTTTCTTGTCAACGTTTGACAACCACTGGGCCAGGTTTCTTTCACATATATTTAGCGACCATAGAGCCAGAGTTTTGCTTTAAAGTTTTGGTCTTATGCAAACCTTGATTATCACAGAGCCAGAGGTAGCGTTAATAAACATTGAATGGTCATTGACCCATGAATCACACTTAAGTAAATGTAATGACCACTTGACCACGTTAAATTTATAAAGCACTGATGACTATTGAGCCAGGGTTTTGTTGTTATAATTGACTATTTTAAGATTTTGTGAGCGTTTGTTACCTCATAAATATTTCACTACAACTCATCCAGAAATTATGTTTAATATAAGATGCGACTAAAAATCATTCATAGAACACTCAAAAGAATGATTCCGTTAGAATTTGCAGCATTATCAAGCTAAACATTTATAGCGCAATAGTGTGATTTAGTCCGAGGCGGACGTTCTAACCACTAGGCCACTGGAGTTTATATGATATGTTTTAAAAGACATACATTCATTTAAGTCATGAAAACAGTTCCATTATATGGTTAGTACTATCCATTTCAAAGATAAATCATGATGCACATAGATGAAGTGAGGGGAAATACAATTTGCTTAGGGTTTTGATTGCAGGTGTTTTCAAATGCTGAGCTACTATTATGAAGTAAAATGCTAAATACTTCTATAATTTGATCAGTCTGTCTGCACACTCAGACAGATATCTGTCCAATCAAGTATGAATTCTTTTCCACTTCGCCTATTTAGTCGATATCCCAAGCCATCTTCCCAGTTTCCAGAATTTTTGTAAATCGAACATTCCTCTTATCCCCAGAGATATAAGCCAGTTGTTTGGCAATTGACATTGCTCTAGTTTGAATTTTCTGGTTCTGCTGGTAAAGAAAAGGAATGTATTTGTTTGAAGTGTCTGCGCAACATATTGTCAGAACAATGTAAATGTGAACATACGGTAGTAGAATATATATGAATTAAGCTACATGACGTAAGTTGTCAAATTTATACAAATAATCAGGAGTTAAATGACATGTGCGAAATTGTTCTAAACTTTCACAAAGAAATAAAATTACGTAAACTTGAAGACCGCGTGACAGCTGATTAAAAGTTGATTTTGCAAACATTCACTGTTAAATTGACCCATAACTGTCTGATAGTGAAGATGGTTATCATACACCCATTTTATTTAATTCGTCGGTCCTGGAAATACATGACAATAGCCAGATAATTAAACATTTTCCAAGACGTTGGAAACACTGTCTGATTTTTAGATTAATAAAACTTAAAAATAAAACAATCTCGCCTAATGAGCATGCTTTTAAAACTTTCATTATTTTTTAATATTGCTTTTATAAATTTTCAGATCCTTATTACTGTTCTTTACTAATATGCTGTTTTTAGCAATTTTCCGCAGCCTTCTGAAGCAAATTTATTGATTAAAACAAACCCACGTCTTTTTATATTGATGCAAGTATACAAATTTTTGTGTAATTCATAAATTGTTTCCTTATATGATTATTATTATTATTATTATTATTATTATTATTATTATTATTATTATTATTATTATTATTATTATTATTATTATTATTATTATTATTGTTATTATTGAAACTTGAATTAAAGATATCTTCATTTATAAATTTTATTTCCTCACACTTCTTTACTCTGCATACATGTATTCCTCATTTTGATTCCTTTAATATCATACCCTTAAACACTGTTTGACAAAGAAACAGCTTTATTGTAAAACGTAAAATGTTGTGACCTGACACTATGGTTATCAATGTAGGAACTAACAATGGCTGCATATTATACAGTACACGAAAGCCTTAACCTCCCCCTTTAAGTATTAACTTCTTTAATATACTTTAGTGTCATAATCTACTATTAAGAATTCGTAGTCCTCTAGTTTTAAAACCATTTGCATCATTGATATTCTCTTCTAATATTTCCGAGTAAACTCAGAAAATTATGAAATCACCTATATTATTGATGAATATTCTTAAATGAACATATATGCCATCTGAAACAAAATGTACGTGATCAGTTCGAATTTTAAAAGCACGTAATATTCTCCCCCAACCCCACCCATATCGTGAAACGTTTCCAGTAATAAGTGTTGCTTCAGTAATCGAATTCAACCAATGCCGTTGTTTGGGGTAAAAATAGTGTCAATCACGTTTATGAGTACAATAACAATAGCCGACATTCTCATTTAGTACTGGAACAATATGGGCATTGAGCTAATGCGGCCCAAATACAATTTAGTTTATGAACTATCTTGTGCAAAATAATGTCAGTTGCAAAATACGCGTGTATATCATTGTCAAGAAAAAACAGATTCTAGCTTCACACAAATAATATCAATGTAATCAATATAAGTTATTTCCATACCATCCTTAATCAACTCATGGTAATCAACACTAATCTCGATTGTCTCGCATAGGAGCATTTCCTTGCAATTTTTATGGAGTGAAATATTTTCTTCTAACATTGTCTTGCAGCTCTTTTGTTTATATTTATGTCAGTATTTATAGTTACTGAATTTGTATAGTAAATTATGAACAAGTTGTTTCGGATGGTTATACTGTACGACCATGGGAGTGCAGTATATCCATCTGACAAAACGAGTTCATATTTTCCTATACAAATGCAGTAAACTTTTTATTATATGCTCATTTTTTTATTTTTTCCAATGTTTATAAGTATAAACAAAAATATACTATAATAAACAAAGTAAACGAAAGAATGCCGTTTTCCATACTAAATATACAAGCGTAGCTTCAAATGGCGCACGTAACTCTGAAGTTGGTCGCGCGCTAGACGAAGGTTTTGAAAGAAAATGGCGTTTGGTTTACTTAAAATTGAAATTTTGAGAAATATTGTTAATCAATACGAATTGCAACAACTTTTTCATTTGATCTGAAATAAATATGTTTTGGCATTTTTGTCGAATCAGCGCAATTTTGTGATTATGGTCTGGATTTATCTACATGAATTAACTTACATCGGATTTCAGCAGCGTTTGCCAATTTATTCTCATTAAAATGAGTTGACATCGGCATGCATGTTTCTGTTCAGTCATTGAATGAGTCAGTTCATAATTTGAGAAAATTATGAAACCTTTCAATTGCAATTATTGAAAAGATGCTGTGGAATTTAACGTTTATTTTATTTTGAGTGCAGTAAAGAGGATGTTACTGTACTTGGAATATACTCAAAATTACAGCAAAATATCGAACTGTGATTAAACTTGAGAACCCATGAAATGGCTCATTTGCAGGGTTAAGAAAGTACATTTTGCGAAAATTTAGGATATAAAATTGTAAGTATAATATTGCCATTTTGTATTGCGATATAAAGAAAATATTTTATGTCTTCTTACTTGCTTGCTAATGTGAGTACCCTATAGAAAATAGTTCCCTTTTTCGCGTGCATATAGTATGAATACGGCACGAGGCATACAATATCGGGAAATACTGAACGATTTTTCATAATGTAAAGTTAACGGAGACAAAAGTGAGCATATAATAAACTATGACATGGCACAGCTAACTTCAGTGGCGTTTATTCTATGCAATGTAATGTTAAACACTCTTTTCATGCAGATAATATTACTTGAAAAAGTGTAGTGTGTAGCATTTTCATTTTTTCATCTCGTACTTTTCAGAGAATCAAGGTCTAATATATCTGACAAAGCTGTTCAGACAGATGAAGCGAATATCACCATTTACAAAGAAAGGATTCGCGAACACGAGGAGAGGTATACATGTGAAGATTATGCGACCTAATTTCAGAAGGTCGAATCGTTAGGGTCACATATTGTTGGCACAGATGGTAATTATTGTTGAGGTTTCAAGGTTACCTGCCTGAGAATGTTTTATACCTGAGTCGATAGAGTCGTTCAAATGACATCTATTGTTAGATAAAATGATCACTGGACTAATGAGGATTCTAAATCTGTAACCTACAATTATTTTATCCATCCAGAGAGGTTTTCAAGATTAATCACGGTCATGATTTACGTTTTTCTTCTAAATTGCACGCGCATAAATGTGTTACGCGTATACAGATGACATGTCTATAAAGCAATACCTGGGTCTTTTAGCTGACACAAATGATGAACTTAGGAATTCCTACAAACAACCATAATCTTGCATAAACAATCTTTCTTCAAATCATTAATTCACGAAGTCCTTCATTTGATAATAGAAGAGCAGTTACTTTACATTTCTTATCCTATCTACATTTTTTTTATCACCAACATGAACATTTTTATACTTTTACTTTCACTGTTTTTTTTTTGACTGGTTCTTTTATTACTCCACGCTATTAATCGGTGGCAGAGGTATGTTCAATATGAATAGTGTGTCCGACGGAACACTGAGAAAAATAGTCGCATAAGCATTTCCAGCCCATGTCTGGCCTACACTTTTGGACAAAGCATTGTGTATCAAAGGAAATGTCAAACAATTAATGAAGTTAGAAGATAATCACCAAGATGCAAAATCTTCAGTACATATATGATGAAAGTATAATCAACAGACTACATTTGGGACAAAATTACATTCCAAAGCACACGAAAATTAACTTTCTCATAACCTAATTCAAAACAATAAGAAGGTAACTTCATCAATGAGACAATTTTCACTTTTTCCGTAACTTATATTCGAGATGTTTTTCTTCGCAAAGGAATACATCAAAGAGTCAATATAAACATGATTGTTTTCCGATGGTTCAGAACACTCATCTTTATATATCTCACACTAGAGATCGCTGAAAGTATTAAATTAATATTAGTTCTTAGTGTGATCCAAATCAGTCGTGTACTTAAAATGTAATATAAAAAAATAAATAAAACTTGAGGAAGCGTCAGGTAATGAGGACTCATCCGTCTGAAAATATTAGTTTTGGAAATAAAAAGACTTCCGAATTTTGTACATTATTATATTATAACAGGTCATTTAAAAGCAAATACGCTATTTGATAGACTTATAGATGTATAGATAGATATATAGACAGATAGATACATACACTTCTACTCACACACACACAGAAGAGGAGAAAATATCTGCATATAACCTCACATTTATTCCCCAGGTAATAGCGCATAATATGGACAAAACCATACAACTGCACTATAAGCAATCTTTTCCTATATTTATCATCTGATCATTCAATGTAATTGTCATGTATACCACCTGTATGTATTTAATGTATGCTCTTTTTCGTTTTGTTCAAAGATTCATTATTTTTCAGAGTTACAACGGATACCGTACACAAAGGAGATAACAAAGCTGTCCACGAACTCTTTAAAAGGACCTCGTCTTTCAAAGAAAGGTAGAGATGTTGTGTTTACCTTAAAAAGTAAAAGTATATCGAGTTATGTTAACGCACTCGAAAATAAAGTTCTCTTGCCTGATTGATAATTGTTTATAAATAACATAACTTCGCAACACTGACGTAGTCCGTCGAAATATCGAGTAAACAGCTATTTACTCAGTTTTAGACGGATGGAATTTCATGGTGCACTAGTTATAGTGTGCATATTCACTCTTGTGCTAGTAGACTTACAATATAATGCATGTCTAACTGACTGAAGTATGTACACTAGATTACAAGAAAATGGTTTCTTATGTGGCAGCGGCTATTTTCAAACGGATGACGATTATTTTGATATACATATGTTATTACGAGTAGCATTCATTACTACATTTACACGGACACATTTTATTTCTAACAAGCAACGAATATACCATTTTATAAAGGTGTATACGTTTGATCGAATAAACTTGTCCTATGTCCAATTTACAGTTTGGTTCTTTCTACATTAACTGTGCTCTGACTTCCTAACATTCGGCATAACGCGAAACAATTCGTTTAAAATTTTACAATCTTTTAATCCATTCATCTGAGCAGAGGTTTATCCGACTTTGTTCTTCGACCAAAATATTCCAATCCACTGCACCGGATATAACTCTTCTCGCGTATATACAAACAATCTTACTTTGACTCGTTAACATTTGATTTCGTCTCCACAGCAACAGAGCATTATTAACACTTAACCAGTATATCGAGCGTACGGAGGATGATATAACAAGGCTTCAGGATGAACTCCATAGATGTGAAGAGAAGATCAAAGAACTCACAGAGAGGTTAGGAACGATGTAACTAATTTTATATATCTGCATGATAATGTATAGCATCGTACAGCTTCAATTATTCTTATGATTTTAGGAAATTCTATAATTTGTATTTCAAAATAGAGCTTTTATGAAATAGGCCAATAAATGCTCAAAAGTCATAAGCTTTAATCAAAAATCTAATTTTGTAAGTTTTAGTTTAAAAATTTAGACTCTGTACTTTAATATGACTCTCAAATGCTACTGCTGAGCTGCTCTTTCAGCCAACGCAGTGGTTAGAAATAAATGTCATCTCACAATTCCAACTTTACCTCTCCTTGTCGAAAGTCAAGTAAACCTATAATATCAGTGTGCGTTTGTTTGATTCAAAACTATTTCAAGAATTCAAATTTTCTTTCCCGTTATCTTTTATTATATATATACCCTTTTTAGAATTGTAACATATTTACATTTTAAATTTTTGTTCTTTTGACTTTATATTAGCGTTTATTTGGAAGGGATTATCTTCCAAATATTTTATTGCAAAGACTTATCTTTACAATGTTAGTGCTTAACTTTTCAATCGTCACTATTATGTTATGATTGTTCCGACGAGTCTTAAAACCTGTTCTATGATATACAGAAATACTGATGCAATACCTTCAGAATATGGGGTGATTTGCTTGCAAGCAATATTAATATTTGGCCAGCTGAAATCACCTGGTGCATTCTGAAAGCAATATTGGTAAGGAGAATTTATGAACAAAGGATTACATGCATTTCAAAATTAAGATATTAGCAAATCTGATGAACATAATTTCTGTACGCTACTGCATGTCTAATTCTAGCAACTTTGTTCATACTTTAGAAACGGCTATATGCTTGAATAATTTTAATTTCGTTTTCCTTTGATCATAAGTATATTTCAAGAATCGCATAGATACAAACTTAGCTACAAGATTTACGGAACTTCCTTTCAGCCATGTTTAATTTTTGTTCGATATTTAAATTCTTGGTTACAGACGTACATGTTGGTAATGGTCTAGACTGTATACATCTGTTGGTGTTAAAACTGTCTTTGTGGTGAATTTATGGGTCTGCATACATTCTTTCTTGTTTGTCATAATTACGTAAAATGAATTTGTTAGTTTCCAATCAGGAGAAATAATTGACGTTCGTGTCATACCATTTACAAATATTATAAGGAAGGCCTTAGTCATCGATCCTACCCTGCATAAGTCGACGTTTCCTTATGGATATTTGACTGATTTTATTCGAAATATGTGCAGTAAAAAAAGACAACTAATATAGCAAAGTATCAAGCATAGGTTTCGTTGAACCAATCATCAATTTTATTGTAAGCAAATACTTCAAAAATGAAAATCTTTGGAGTTGCATACAGTTGATCCAAACATCTTTCGATATAATAATGAAATTACTAAGCCCTCAGGAATCTCAACTGGACGTTCAAGATTGCAAAATTTGATTCTGTTTTAGTACTGGTAGAGCGAGAAGTGAAAAGGCATTTCTGGAACAGGAGAACCAGCGTTTAAAAGAAGAATTTGGAAAGTTGCATTTGAGGTAAAAAGTAAAACTTATGTTATCGTAGGTACTGAAATTATTGTTAAATTAACAGTTAACCTTCAATTTTATTTGATAACTTTACAAATCTCACAAGTGTCTGCAGCTGATGTGTATGTGTGTGGCATAAGTAGCTCATTATTGGATATGCAACTTAAGATGAATCACGACAATAATAGTCACACAACTGGTAACGTAATTCTTAGAAAAAAAGTTCTTTCAAAATTCTCTTTAACAACATCGTTTGTACAGTTAAAACCTAAATCAAAATCATTGAAAAAAATCTGTTATGACTTGCTTAATAGAATATATATATATATATATATATATATATATATATATATATATATATATATATATATATATATATATATATATATATATATATATATATATATATAACAGTTCTTCCACCATTTTGATGTTGTTTTAATAATTTTACTAATCCGAACTATTTTAGCGGTTTTATAAACGTTTTTAATTGTATCATTTTTAATACCTGTTTTATGTGTTTTACAAGGACAACTCGTTCTTTTCTTTCCAGATTATCCTTTGTATTAGTAATTAAACACAAAGCACACAGTTCAATTATGGTATTACCTGTTTGATTTTGAAGTGATGTTAATAAGTGATTAACTTTATCTACTGCCACACTTTTCACACAGCGTTTATCCTTATAGATCACCGTACCAACATTCTTCCAACATATGCACTTTCTGAGCAGTTTGACAGCTTGTAATAATTAAACGCAAAATTTACCTCAAACATTGTAAAAAGACATGGTTCTAAATTGAAATGGAGTTCCTCACATACCACATACAATCGGTGTGTTCCATAGTTTCAACCCAACTGATACTTCAACTAAATTCAGCCAGGATGACGTTCACATAAAAAAAAATAATACGTGTGAATAACTGAATTCAGAAGGCAGCAGATTCTAGTAGAGATGTTATTTCCCATAGCACATGAATATACACACTGCTAGTATATACTCGGGATGGTAATAGCCCGTTTTTTTCTAGACATACTCCTAAGTATACAGTGTCGTGGGGCTTGTTAGCAAGATTCTAAACACATTACCATGTAGTCATTACACCAATTCTTGAATATGCTTAGGAAGTGTGGTATGATCTCTTCAGTATCTGACTCACATAGTCTAGAGCAAAGTTAAAGTTAAAGTTTCCAGAATAACTACATTCTTGCTAATCTTTCATGATAGAACCGCTCTTTATTTTAAATTAGAAGTAAATTGTAAACATTATCTTTGTTATATAAAATTGTAAATGACCTGGCTTTGTGATAGTGGGTGAAAACTGCTCCTCATGTGGTAGAAGTATTGCATTAATCTCTTTATGATAGACATTAAAGAACTTCTACGATGTCTAGGATCTAAAGGTTTGTCTTATTTTAGTTATGGGTAGACATTAATGTATAATTTTCTTTTCCCTTTTGGATGCGGTAAATTCATATCCTTGGGCGTGTTCGGAAAACGTATTCAACCTAATGTGGAAAGGCATCGCAGCATTTTACATGAGGCCATACGAAATCAATACCATTTTCACTAACCTGAGATTTAGTAACTTAAAAGGTGATCTTTATCGAGTGAACATAACACATGATCACTCTTGTTCACATGGTTTCTAGTTTGAAACGTTACCGTACTCTTTCATTAACTGTTCCATTTACTCACAGCCGAGAAAGAAACTATTTCTATCTATTAGACAATTTTTTCCTGTTACTACCTATGGTCTTTTAAATATATTATTGATAATTCCCCCACTTCTAATGAATTTATCATGCAACGAATACAAATTTATATTGAAGTCTTACAAAGGTACAAAAATTTTACTTATGTTGATTTTGTATTGTTTTATCTTACTCCTTCTTATTGTTTTGTTCATTGTGTTGCCCAATAATTGCTTCAGTTTCATAATAGGTTTCATTATTCTTCTGCAGGATATTTATATCATTGCCTGCGTTGCTCCTCGTCTTTAATGTGATATTTGTTTTTGGGTTTAACGTAATATTTCAGCTCATGATAGTCTTTATATGGCGGCAAGTATTACTAGTGGAGGAAGAACTTGGAATACCCTAGTAAAAACCACTGACCAATGAGAGGTACTGGCAATATTTATCATATACCCACATTAGACGGACCAGAGGCTAGAACCCACTTGGAGAGAGGTGAAAAGGCAGTGGTCAGTGACTAAGAGAGCTTTAGATCACTCAGCCACCTAGGGACTCTTTGCTGCTTGTGTATTATACTTTAATTAGAGCAGATCCTCGATAGATAGTAAAAACGCTTAGTCCAGACACATTACTCGGCAATATCTTAAAGCAAGGAAATTAGTGAAACGAAAGGAAATTAACTAAAACGCATATTTTTTTTCTGGACCAAATGCAGAGAACGTATTTGTGCTTACCTAGACATATAACCCACTAGATACGCAGCGTAACAAAACTGACAAGCACCCACTTTAGTTTGACCATATTTATATCATTATGTCCATATAAGTATGTTCCAATAACATGCTTAATTTGTAAGTTTTGTTGTATATAATGTTCCCTTCCAAAAATCCAACCTCTTTAGACAGGCAGAAATACATATTGTTTACAGTTAGTGGCGTATACAATTTTGAAAATTTGGCCTGTTTTTTCTCTTGGTTGTAATTATACTATAAAAAGTGGTCGGCTCTGGGGTTTGATTGTGTCTAGTACACTGTTTGAAGAAGAAAATCTTTGAAGTCATAAACAGGCAAATTGTGTAGTAATATTGGTACAGTAAGAGTGCATACTAAACATTATTTTGGAGAAAGGCATGCGCAGTTCATCTCTCTGTCTGACTGTCTGCACGTCTGCTGTCTGTACGTTTTAAAAATGATTGCAAGAAACAGTCAGCATAGGCAAAGTTTGGTGGACATATTTTTATCATCTTTGTGACGTTTTTATTCTCTGGCCAATACAGCAATGTTTAGTTTTGCTTTAGACGTTTGACTTTATAGAAGATTTTATCTCTTCATTTGATAAAAGATAGAGTACGCAAGGTTTATTGAAAAGAATTTCAGGTGGTCAAATTAAATTTTATAGTATACAATATATAACATGTGCATATATTTGCAGACTATTGTATACTAAGTTTTAATTTATCTACATATTTTCGAACATTTTGAAATTTCGGACATTTTGGACTTTTCAGGCAAAACATTGCTAGCTTCGTTAAGGAGAATTTCAAATGAGGTTGTGCATGTCGGCAACCCTGACTGGTATTACGTCATTAAGAAAATGCTTCACAATTTTACAGATGTAACAGCTATTTGGGGTTTTTGACTGTTTTATCTGGAGTGGAGATATAATTACGTTATGAACACAAATCTGTTTATGTTTATTTTGCTCTGAACGTTTGCAAAGAATTTTTCATTATTATATATTAGAAGAAAAGTAAAATGCATTGAAGTCTACTACAAAACCATGATTTTCTAATTTTGTTTTGTTGTTTTTTTTTACACTTCGTAATCAGTGTTTTATACTGGGAATATATGAAATATAATTAAATATAATTATTAATAACAATTTCAGTTTTTTAATGTACATGGAATTTTAAACATTTGCTTTAAAGGACATGTACATTCATATTCGCAGATATAGTGAAGCAGCAGGGTCGCTTATGTTGGACAGAAATCCATCAATAGCTGATTTAAGTGATGCAACAAGACCAACAAAGCTTGCAGAGTCATTCTCTGAATTATACGACAACCAATATACGGATGCTTTTCAGGAGCTGTTTGGACCTGAAGAGGATGTTATCCAACATCTTCTTAATATTTGTATGGTATATACACTGTATATAGACACAAGAAAATAAGTAAACATCTGGATTAACATACTGGTTTACTCGGGAAAATTACTTTTCCAGTTTGTTACAAAGGAGTCCGGTAGCTTTTCTTATACTCACCATGTTATATTAAAACAGACTTAAAATGCGTGAAGAATATTTTAAAGAAATGAAGAATAGATTTGAATTTCAACTTGGCAGAGGCATAGAAGCTCAGTTCAGTCAAAGGGTTTTTCATATAGTGTGTTCCGATGCTAAGAACGGAGAGTTTATGTTAGAAATATTTACCAATTAACATCTAACGCATTAACAATGTTTTTGAACGGGCCAGAAATATATTCAAGCACTTAAGCATACATAAATTTTATCCACGCTAAGGAATTGCAGTATTGTCAGATGATAAACCCAACTTATGTTTTGTACCTAGCGGTAGATATCCTTCTTAGTTTAAATGTGAATACAGGTAATATCCGGAAACAAAATGTCTCATTTGCATATTTCCAAACTAAATCCAGAAAATATACTGTGCTTTTGTTTTTGATATAATTTACTCTATGATAACTGTTTTAAAATATTAATATGAAAAAAGAATTGCAATAACTAAACATGTAACGGCATGTTTGTTGTACCCACAGATGTCAATGTAATCTACCTTTACTAGTATGGTATGAAAACAGTGAAAATCAGGAATCAAGTATTTTCGGTAACAGAAAGAATACCAAACCGATCAGAACAAGTTGACTAAATTACAGCAGGTAAAAGCGTTCCATTGGAATCGCCTGCGGTAGTACTTTTGCTGAGCTCTTGAACTGCTTTTAGTTGTTTTGATTAATATACTGTTCAGGGCAAAGAGCATTATTATCAATATAGCATTAGCAGTTCAAGATCAGTATGATGGAAATACACCATGCAAATCTGGTACTACCTTAAAAAGTAATCTTCATGATTTTTAGTAAGCATTACTAGAAATAGTTATTGCGGCTAACCGCTATGTTTCACTGCAGTTTATTTACTAATCCAAAATGGTGGGCATGGGATCACCGATGTTTTTATACTGTATCCCTTTTCCGCACGTGAAGAAGACATGTGTTTGGCTTATGAAGTCATTGTAGGAAAATGTAGTATTTTTTCGAGTGTCGAAACCCAGAATTTGACCAAACCTGACTATTCGCACAAGTGAAACTGAATTATAATTGGAATGAATAGTAAGAACCTTGTCGACATTCTCTCTGTCATTTTGCTATAAAACAAACTAGAAATCAAATGGTTGATTCCTAATTTTGCCGTCTTAATTTGTTGAACCGAGTATAAACATCGGTTACACTTTGGTCGGATCAGTGACTTCTAACAACCAGTATCAAAGTCAGTTAAATTAGCAACTGATGATCAATTTAATATGTGTTTCAGCTCAGACCAAAACACAGTACATGGTTAGCTGTATCCGAAAACATGATGAGAAGTCGGAAGAGTTACTTCTGAGTTTGTTGGATGCTATAGAGAATAACGTGCTGAATGGGCACATGCATATGTATCATAAGTTAATTGACAAGTGTGAAACATGCATATGTATCATAATTGACAAATGTGAAACATGCATATGTATCATACGTTAATTGACAAGTGTGAAACAAATTTTCTCCCACTATTCAAGCCTGGGTAGTTCCGCTAACAAGAAAATATAATAAAGACAACGCAAGAATCCCCGTAATAAGTAAGCCTTAAATGACCTAATATATATATATATATATATATATATATATATATATATATATATATATATATATATATATATGAAATCATAGAAAAACAATATTTCCCTAATTATTCGTTGTTTTCACTTGTAAGTGCACGAATTGTCCCTGTACTACTTTTGTATATGCGCTGTTGACTCGCTCGTACAAAAATTCTTGATAGTGCATGTACCAGTAAATTTGAATAAGTATGATGCACCGACTAAATGAGGGCGTCGGTACAACTGAAAATTATTCTTAAGAGGCGTAACACATAACTTTGCACCTGAAAATCATTTTTAGAGGCCATTACAAGATAAGTATTTGCTAATATGCTGTATATGGTATACAATTATTGATCATGAATTTTCGTCAATAGAAGTATGTTATACGTGTCCTTTTATATGTGATGAAAACATTACTAAACTTCTGACATTTACGAGGGTCTGAGAAGCTTAAGTCTTAGTATTGACGAATAAAATAGTAGCATAAAATAATAAGATTCGAACAAAATCGTTTTATCTGATATTTAGCATGTATAATTTCCATTATTAGGACACAGTCATGGTAATCAAAGTGACAGGGATGTAATATTGCCCATGCATAAGTGTTCACTTTTAATTTATTTAATTGGCCTCACGGGCTCAGAATTGACT
Source organism: Potamilus streckersoni (assembly GCA_016746295.1). Taxonomy (NCBI): domain Eukaryota; kingdom Metazoa; phylum Mollusca; class Bivalvia; order Unionida; family Unionidae; genus Potamilus; species Potamilus streckersoni. The sequence goes on from JAEAOA010000619.1 coordinate 1,216,614, forward strand.
GCAAAGGTTTATGAATTGAATCTCCTAACATTATCTACATTTATGTTTTTGTATTTAAATATTTTGCGATAAATTCCCTTTGTTCATCATATGGTATAACATTTGCTTGCATCGCCTTTGCATTGTAGAGTAATTGTATTCGTTTAACAGAAAATTCATAGAGCTTGTCAGAGAGTGGCATCCGAATACATAAATCGGCTGGAGGAGACTACCATCAAACTGTCTGAATCCGGAAGAACCATATTTAACCAAGTAAGTTATAACATAGGGCGTTATGTCATTCAGGTTTATGGTAAGAAATGTACAGCTTTTTCTTATTTCCACTGGTAGCAGTGTTACGTAATGGAATCATTGATAAACGGTATGATAAAGAATGAACGTTAGTCCAAGCTTCGTCGTTGAAGGAATAATTTGGAAATTAAAGCAGATGCAGCGGAACGCGAAAACGGTTGAGCAAACATTGATCGACCATTGATACCGTGATAAGGGAATTTTACTTATAAGGATGGTTTTGCCAACAGTATTTCAACATTCGCCGGCACTTGTAAGGACATACATGAAATACTGTTTCGTTTCTACCGAGTATCGTACTATGCTAACGTCCATGGTTGCAGTCATTGTCATAATCTTAGTAGTATTAAAACGGATTCGAAAAATAGACATTCAAGGAAATGTATTGAAAGTGTAATTTCAGAGTATTTGGGACAGCACTACACGCATCGTACTAACTGGGTTTAACTCATTAACAGTTTTGATCGTTAAGATGATTTTTTCAGTTCAGCTCAAATGCATTTGTTTGTTACGCTTTGGTTCATTAGTAAGACTTTAAGAAAGAATGGGATGCCATTTATGTTCTTTCTTTCAAACTTCTGTAATTAGCGCACTAAGGACTATTTTGAGATGCCAGAACATAGGTAGGAACTAACTGTAAGTATCTATGATGTAACACAGGTCAAGTCCTGGTTAAAACAAATAATATTTGTTGAACGTTTCCTTATATTTCGATTTAAGCATGGTGTTTTTAAGGCAATAATGGCAAATGGAATACACAGATACAGATGCATAAATAGTGGTACATTAATCCAAATCATTTTCGCGTTACACTTTGATAGAGAACAAAATACATCTAGAAATATAATAATATATAAGCCAAAGAAGCAACAGAATAACAGAGGAAATATATACTTGACTTAAAAAGGAGTTATTTTCTTTGAATACGGGGAACATATTTAGATTCAAGTTTGCACATTAATGTGAGGAGCCACTCTGGCTCATTTGGTAGAGTATCTTCTGACTCCAAGATTCTCCTGTTTCATTACCCACTCAGGCAAGTTTAAATCTACTGCCTTCGTGTGCTCATGGGAAAGGCACTAATCGAAATTTTTGTCAAATTAATATAGTCAAATACGTTTTCAAATTGCTGTTACGACAAAACAGAAATTTGCCGTTTTAATGCAAGGGACACAAACTATGTGCCAAACCACAAAACCTCGATGGTCAATTCTTTATGATTTCAGACAACAGAAATTCCAGCAAGTACTCGAAAATATATACTGGAGATTAGAAAAAGTGTCTCTGAGCAGATTATAAAGGAACTTTTGCTGGTAAGTCGATTGTAATTTTAGTTTTTCAGGTGTTCAAATGGGGTTCTGTGTTGCTGACACATGTGGCAAGTTTGAGGTTATAAATAAAGTTAAATTATGTGTTTTAATTTGAAAGGTTCGAAAATAATCGTTACAAAAACATCTCGGCTACTGTGCAGTGACCTAGATACAGATACAATGGTTCGAATAAGTGAGTTTTGCCTCTACATTTTGTGCTGCAGTTTTAGTTGCAGACGCTTGTTAGTGTCCATCATATTCATTCATGTGAGCTAGGGAATCCCGCTGGAAGTTTCCTCCAGACCGAGGAGATGCCACGTTTCTTTACAGGCATTCTGATTCTGATGGTGGGACTTTGAGTTATGTCACCCTAACACATACCTAGGAGTGGTTTGATCTCACGTCGAGTAAAAGGAATGGAAGAAGAAATTGCAAATAATCGCTATGTATAGAAAGTGAGAGCATTTTTCTAACAAGTTTTGATGTTATTATATAGCAGTACAAATGTTACATTTACAATATAACAACTGTGGCAAGCAAATATTTACTGTATGGCTAATCTGTTAATAATACTGTTTTACACATAACATGATTTGTGAAAGCAGCAGAGAGGGTGAACCCTACAAATTTTTGCGACAAAATCGATTAAAGCCTCAGAATGCCAAATGGAGCCTTCCTACGAAATCTCATATTTTAACCAAAAAAAAATTAAAGACTCCATTTTACAAATGGAGCCTAGCGATTTTGTCGCAAATACATTGTCATAACCACCCTCAAATTGCTGCCATCTACGTCGCAAATATGTTGTCATTTCACCCTCCCTGCTGCTGATTAATACAAATTATTTAACCAAATATTTGATCAAGTCCAATACGATATCGTGACCGAGGGTCGTGTAAATTTATTGTTATAAATCCATATGGGACTGACTGAGCATGACCGAAGTAATTTTTAAATCCATTGAAGTCCATATCGGAACACCATGTCTGCCAAATATTTCGTAGCGTATGTGTATCAACGCCGTTGAATACAGCAAGAATATTACAGTTATCGCGAATCACTTTTGGAATTTGAGTATATCGTTGAGTGACATATATCACGTCAGTGTTTTTATGCCTACCTCGGGAAAATACTCTAGCAGGGTTCTTTTGATTATCTAACATTACATCATCGTACACTACAAGATTGTTTATGTCTCCATCGAGGTCATCTACGCATGGTGCATCATCAATATCTGTTATAAAATCAATTACACTTTCACCTTTAATTTCTGATGCATTTTCATTATAATCTTTTAGCACTTCATAGCACCGTTGATCATCTACGGATGGGGCAACTAAATATAATTTATCCCACTTCATAAATCGCATTATCAAATTAAGCAGCAATTGTGTTTTGCCTGATCCAGATGGTCCGATTATAATGGCACGGACAGAATTCGGAAGCGCTGCGTGGTGTTTTACCGGTTCTCTTCTTTTAGTCGCTGAAAAATCAATTATATTCATAACGCTATATATAAATTATGGATCTATATTGTGTTAAGTGTAAACAGCGTACTGATACAACCGATCAGACAACCATTACAACTAAAAACAATAGACTAGCGCTTACTGGTAAGTGTGTAACATGTGGTACAAAAAAATTTCGATTTTTAAAAAAAAGCAACTCGGAGGTGATATTGCCGCAAAACTTGGAAAACTCCCCGGAACCCCATGGGCAAAATACCCCGGAGAAAAATACCTTCCAGGATATAGCTACTGTGGTCCCGGAACGAGATTAGATATCAGACTTGATGATCAAAATCAGCCCCGGCCTGGTGAGTATCCGATAAATGCTATTGATAAGGCATGTCATGCTCATGATGTTGCATATAAAAGCAATAATTTGCAACAAAGACATATCGCGGATGTAAAATTAATTCATGCGTTAAATGCTATTCCCGATAAATCCTTCAAAGAAAAATTGGCTTCATGGTTGGTCAAATCAGCTATGAAAGGCAAATTAGTGTTAGGTGCTGGTAATTGAAAACACCAGTGTTTTTATAGTATGGAATCTTTTTATTATTCTCCGAAAGGATACTGGAGGGGTAAAGCAGCAATTAGTAAACTCGCTAACGCTGCAAAAGTGAAAAAATCCACTGCAAAAGATTGGTTATCCAAACAGGCTATATGGCAAATTTATCTACCACCGCCTAAACAAATTAATTATTCTCATTTTGATGTTACCGTACCCAATGAAGTTCATCAGGCTGATTTATTGTTTTTACCACATGACCATGGTTACAAATACGCGCTAACTGTAGTTGATATTGCGAGTCGATTTAAACAAGCAGAACCATTGAAAACAAAGTCAGCTTCTGAAGTCGCTTCTGCATTTGAAAGGATTTATAGACGAGGTCCTCTAAGATGGCCAAATCTATTACAAGTTGATCCTGGCAAAGAGTTTCAAGGTGCTGTTCTATCAACAATGAAAACTCATAGTGTTACAATACGACGGGGACATACTGCGCTACATCGTGATCAGGCAATTGTAGAACGATTTAATCGAACTCTTGCAGAACGGTTATTTGGATATCAATATGCAAAAGAATTCATCCAAGAAAAACGATCTCGTGAATGGGTCCAAAGGTTACCGAGTGTAGTTGCAGCGTTAAATAACGAGATTACTCGAACTATTAATATGAAACCAAATATTGCAATAAAAAAGGAATATATTCCCGAACAACCACAGCGGGTTAGCACTCAGCCACTTCTCGGTGATGTTACTGTGAGATATTTATACGAACCAGGAGAGCTTGAAGGCGGTAAAAGAAGAGCTACTGATCCTATATGGAGTGTTACTACGCATAAAATTTCAACCATAACGCGATCAACTGGTAGACCTCCAATCTACAGATTGGATTCAACTGCACCTCAGCGTGGTTTTACACGCGAACAACTACAAGTCATTCCGGACGATACTCAATTACCGCCACATGGTCTTAACTAGCTCCGTTACGTCTATTACACTCAAGACAGGTCAACATCACATTGTTTCTGACATGACCAAGACTGTTATTTTTTCTGTCTACGGTGAATTGTCGAGGGTCTTTATCCGAATACTGCCAGTGCATTATACAATTGCAACTGGCGCAGTGATTATTCTGTTGTTCTTTTAATGCGATTATTACTTCAGCATCAATATCAAATTCTCGTTGTTTTTTTTTTGTCCTGCTGTTTGTAACCAGAGAGTTTTTTATTAATGATGCTAATATCAGTGTTATCATCGTTTGCATTAAAATCATCATCGAAAACAATCCTTCGTAGTTGATTTATTCGTCGTACTCTGGACACTGCGAGATAGACTAAATTTGACCATTCAATGTGATTATCAACTATCCAGACAATTGTATCCGTGATGGTCAATCCTTGTGACGAGTGTATTGTTGTTACATAACCAAGCGTCCATGGTGATTTATCAGCGCATAATGCATCTTCTACAGTATTGATATCAACTAGCACAATATCATTTAACACTAGAATCTGTTTCTCCGTCTGGCCTGGAATTTCAACTTCAATATTCTGCTTTCGTGTATCCAATGGTCTATAACACAACGGCACTGGAAACGTTGGGAATTTTTTCTTGTGTAGCTCAAACAACTTTTTCTGAAGTGCGTCTCTGACTATCTTTCTACTTGCTACTACAAAATCATTTGGTCTCCATGTTTCCCAAAAATCATTCATAGGCTTTTCAGAAATTATTTCACGCGCTACTTCACATTGAATTCTATCGGGTTGTAATCTAATTAGTTTTTTAAACTCACGTAACTGCTCATCGAGTGCTCTATAGTCAGTATCAATTTCTTCGTAATAATCAACAAATCCTTTTAACCAATTATGTGGACTTCTTCCAACAAATGGTGGTGGTTGACCATGATCGCCGCACAATATAACTTTTGTATTATTTTGCAATAACCAATCAAGAAACATTTTTAATACATCTTCTGAAACAGTACATGCTTCATCCCAAATAATAACCGCTGGAATAAATTTCTCACCCATTCGCTCAGGAGTCCAAGCATCACCCTTGTATCGAAAAAAACTATGATACGTGCAAGCTTCAACATTTCGTTGTTTGATCTCTCTCGCTAGTCTATGGGTTGGTGTGAGTACAATCATGGACGTTCTCTCTCGATATAATTCTATCGCACGTGTTGCCTTTCCAGATCCACCACAACCGTTTAAATAAACTGTTTTATATCTACAAATTGGATCTGATATCGGTGGTGCTTTAGACATAGAAAATCCTTCGGATTTTTCACTGATAGAATTATCTTTCTTCAGGTAACTGCTTTTAATCTCAAGGTCTGCTGATTCAGAATAATCGCGTTGTATTTCATGTTTAATTCGCCATGTTCCCCAAGTCTCTTCGCTATTAGTAAATTTAGTTATCTCTTTGATATATTTTTTATCGACATACATTGAATCAATTGCAACTCTGACTGCTATACTAGGAAATCTATTTATCATTGCAAATAAATTGATAGGTGCATAACCCAGCATAGAAGCTCTCAAATGTAGATATGCAGAGCTTTCTCCATCACTGTAAGTAACAATTCTACCTAACTTTGTTTTATTGGACAAGAAGGCTGTTTTACAATTTGCGTATCTATTTTTCTCTACTGCATCTTTAATAACGAAGTCGTATTCGGCATCATCTATAATCAATCGTGAGGATTGTCTTTTAAAGTTAAATTTTTTTCCACCTTGTGTAAATTTACCGATTATTCTTCGGCCGAGATCCTTTGCTTCACTATTTCGTTGATTAAATATCTTTTTTGACCATTCAATGATGTACTCCTCGTCAGCATCAATATGTTTTCTAGACTTATCGATTATACTATCAAGACATTCTGGTTCTGGTAACCAGACATTGGTTTGTTTTTGATATGAGATAATCGCTTCGCTGACAATCAACGAAACTAACATTTTACAATTAATCATATATCGCAATAACACTATTGGTAACCACATCCTTTCAGCCATGTGTCTACCAATCCAAACATAACAACACGGATGAAGTCCTTCAGCGAATTCAAATGATACTACGCAAGCAAAACCGGTCAAATCAAAATCAGGCAGTGGTCCATTAATAGCAACGCGAGTCATTTCATGTGTGGGATGTCCAAACCGTTTAAAATACTCACCAGCGAATCCATATCCTAGAAAACTTCCTGGATAACAGGCAACGATATCAACTGATATCATACTTTCACGATTGTATTTAACGTTCCATAGACCGCCATGATAATATTCCAAACAGCTGGATTGAACATCCTGTAAAAACTCTTTTCGTGTTGGTTTCCAATTATTTTTCTTTCTTGCAAAATGAGCTGCAACCTATGGAATTGTAAAACAATTTGTAAGTAACTGTTCGTAATCTTCGGATTTTTCATTAAAAACGCTAGCGTTTTCACTGAGACTTATTGCTAGATTTTTCATCCTATTATGTAGACTTTCAGTACGATATAATTCACCGTTAGGTTTCACAAATTGATTGAATTGACATTCTTCATCTTCAAAACTATGAAGTAGCCATACTGATACAGGGTCGTTTTTACACAAACTAGCAATAGCATCGAATAATCTTTCTTCAGTGAGAATGCCATCCTTAGTGAATTCTTCTGGGATATACTTCACTGTTCTGTCTCGCGGGAATATTGTAACCGCGGATGTCCATGCGTGCTTGTTATGATCAATAATTTTGATTGGAGCTCCGTTTTTATTGTATTTCGATTCGTATAATACTTCGCCAGTTATCGTTAAAAATTATCGGAAATCTCAACGACTTTTCCAATCTAGCTATATCGGAAATAGTTGCTCCGTTCTCTTTCACTGTTAGCTCCCATTGATCTATTTTTTATGTCTTAGATCGGTTAATTTATTCCCACGGAGTGCATTTGTAAAGTGTTCTAAGACTCGTTGTGCCACACAGTTGAGTGGCTTTTCCACTGACGTTGACTGTTCCATTGGTGCTAGTTTTCCAATGTCAGGGTTATTTAACGGATACATCCCATAAACGATTGCTGTTTCTGGATACGCTTTTTCATAGTATGGTTTATCAATTCCAGTTAACAGCCCTGGTCTGGAATCACGGCTAACAATGACTGTTGTCCTATCTTTGAGAATTGGTTCAAACTTGTCTCTTATAACCCATTCACCCGATTCTAAATTGATAATGAATTTCACTCTGAGAAAATACCGTTTATTGCCAAGTTGTGATAGTATCATAGCTGCTGTTTCATCATTCATTCTAGCATCAACAACACCATCAATTTTAAATGTTGACCAGGTGTGTGATGCGCCGTCCTGTTTAAACTCTTGAACACAATCTCGTATTTTTCTAATCAGACTTCTATTATTTATTCTCTCTTTTGGTACATCTTCGAGAGTTCTATCAAGATTGAATTTAATATTTTTCCAAGGCTTGATTGCCGATAATCTCTTGAATTCTTCATTCATATAAATAAGACAAGTATTTAAATAGAAAAGTTTGTTTATATATAATGAATCACTGCAAATGGCTTATGATCGGATCAGTAACCCCATGCAATAAATCGTGTAGAGGTGAATTCTGTGGATATCACTTACAGAGTGTCAGAAATAATTCGACAGGTCCGTCCCCATGCATAAATTGTGGGGTGGGTGTGAGAGGAAAATCACAATTATGTATCAATTGTGGGGGTAAGCGGTTTAGAGAATTAAAACGTTATTATGATAAACGAATAAAAAACGCTATCATTGACCCTAACCATGACTCTGTCAAAGACAAAATCATAAAAACCCCTCAAGACTACATTAATAGATTTATAATTAAAGCAAATAATGAATTAGACAAATAGTATTATTATATATAAATGGAGCAAGAATTCAGACCACATCCAATACTCGTTAATTATGAAATATCTCGTAATGGTGTTGTTAGACACTGTAGACTAAAGAAACCCGTGGTATATGTTAATAATCAGGGATACTTGAAATTTACTGCTGGAGGAAAGGGATATCTCTGTCATAGGGTAGTCTTTGAGTGTTATATGGGACCGATTAAAGATGGCTGTGTTATTGATCACATTGACTCCAATCCCTTAAATAACGCGATTTCCAATTTACAATGCATTTCTCAAAGAGAGAATATAAAAAACGGAAAGACAGGGACTTGTAAGTCAGTTGGAAAGAGACCAGTACAGTCATTTGATACAACGACGAATGAAGAAAGAGTTTTTCATTCAATGAATGCTGCGGGAAAATATTTTGGAATATGTATTCCTTCAGTACGAAAAGTTGCTGAAGGGATTTATCAAACAGCTATCTCAAAGAAAAATGGACATAGAATAAAGTTTTCCTATTTACAAGATAACTCTCAATAATTACTATTAATAGAATATATTCTTTTATTTTTTTAATTTTGTTCCGTATTTCCCCTCATTACTACTGATCGTCACGTGACTATCCTACTTTAGATATTGATTCCCGGATATGTAATTCGTGCGAACACATGTGAAATTGGATTGAATTAATGATGTGTGTGATCTCATGTACGTATTTAATGGCTAACTCGGTATATATACGTATCAGGTTGTACGGATTTTGATTTTGTGTTATTGTTTCTTGTTTCTAAAGACTGTATTGAGAACAGCAGGTAGACAATTTGACAGAGTTATGTATGGCCGAGGCCAGGGTTCTATTAATAGATTTTTTAAAAATCCCAATTACAAAGACAGCGTTAACAGCGCTGTTTAGATTTTGTATGAAAATGAAATTACTTTATAATTACAAATTAAAATAGATTGTATGTGAGGTCAAAATAGTAAAATGCGCTACATGTAGTTTAGTTTTTTTAGTGTGGCTACGTGTAATAAGATTCAGAAAAATATCATTCTCGATTCAAGAAATAGCAGGTCCTGAATTGACAGGGATCCCCATTACGGAGTTATCTCGTCATGTAAATCCATTATTACTACGATTATTTAATCGTAATATTATAGAAATTAATAAAAAAATTGCTATTATTTAACAGTTGTATTTCTTATTTTAATGTTTTATTTAAATACTTAGCTTCCATTGAAATTACTACACAATATTCATTATGAAATGCTAGAAAAATAAATACACACCTACACATTGACACTGCAGTATTAGTCACCTTATATATAATATGAGCCGTAATAAGTTTGGGGCTTTAAAACGAAGCCCAATTTACCAATCAAACCTCCCACGCCATTGACATGGTGTGGTTGAATTTTTTCAACTGCAACCAGGGTTAATTTCTTGGGTTGCTTTTGATTGGTAGATTGGGTGTAGGTCCGCCCCGTCGTTTCATGTTTGTATCGTCCTGTACTGTCCCTATCATACCATCCTATCATATAACCATCCTATCATTTCATTGTATATATAACCATCCTATATGTAATATATATATATATAATCGCATTGTAAATCCTATATAATCGCATTGTAAATATTCATTCATTGTAAATCCTATATAATCGCATTGTAAATATTCATTCATTGTAAATATTCATTCATTGTAAATATTCATTCATTGTATATCCTATATAATCGCATTGTATATATGTAATGTACTGTCCCCCCACAACATATCTTCCGGAAGACCTAATATAGCATTTGTTACGTTAGAGCTTCCAATTGGGAGATCTATGTTTGTGGTCCTTGGGCTTATATAATGCGAAGGCACTAAATGAGTTCCAAGAATGTGCTGTCCCCCCTCTGGGCCTCTTTGACGTCGTTTGGCGCGAAAGAGGTTCCAAATGAGGCTTTATGTTATATGTTCAATGTTTGTAAAGAAATCACTTGGATTTCACGTCTAATACCCATATAACCCGCCCTTGAACTCGATTGGGGAGTTAGGGTATTGTATAAGTCTTTAATGTATGTGCCTCCCTTGCCTCGGAACTCGAATGAGGAAGAGACAGGCATTGTATATGTTTTTGTTTTTTTTTTGTATATAAAAATATTTTAAAGATACAAATACATTAGTAATAATATTCAATAAATGGAATTTCAAGATATTACATCTATCATCACAGAAATATAAAATTTAAGAAATCAAGGAATCGTACTTTCTGAATTTTTGAATGAAGACAGACTTTTGAATGAATTTGAACAAATTGATATACAATTGAAACGTGGAAGATATGTTCTACCTAAAATGTATTCACTGATAAAAAGAATCCAAAAAGCGGTTAATGATTCTTTGTATAACAATGATATTAATTTATTCATTCGGCTATTTAGTATAGTTGAAGCCATTAGAAAGAAACTCGGGGAACAGTACCAAGTTCGGTCAGAGATTGCTTTGAAAGTGAAATCTATAAGACGTTTGATTGATGCAAGTATTGAAACCGACAATTGAAAAATCGTTAGCATTTCCAATAATGACATCAGAAGCATTAACTACCAGACTAGCCCGTGAGAGGTTAGCATTACTGAAAAAGTTTATACCAATTCGAGATGACGTGCGAGATAAACTACAACTTAGGCAGCAAGCGCAGACTGACTTTTCTATTGGAAGCGAACAACTTTTTGCCCCTGTAACTAAAGCCACTAAAGATATGAAACTTGCAACAGAACGTGCTATATACGGCGACATCCCTAAAGAGGGAGCAGTACCTATTATTGATGTATTAGGAAAGATTGCTACAGAAACTGAAAAAACTCACGAGGGAATAAAACAGCTTTCAGGTGAGTTACAAACTCAGCGAGAAATACAACAAATGGGTAATATTGATACTGATGATAACCCCGTTGAAGATGCTAGTGATTCTATTGAAAAAGTTTCCACTAAAAAAAGCGTTCCTTTTAGCGAGAAATTCACTGATGAAGCTATAGAAGTAATCAAACAATTTCAATTGCTGAAACCTGAAGAATATAAGTCATTTGGTGACTTTGCTGTCAAAAGTTATTATAACAGGGGGGGATTTTTAAAAGACGAGTATAAAAAAAAACACAATAAAACGAGATGACTGGGTGGATTGGTTATTTAAAATTAATCAAGAAATCACCGGCAATTTAAAAAAGGATACATTGAATTACAGAGCTTTTAAAATGGGAGTTGATGCGTATGGTATACAACAACAACAACTAAAAGAACAACAAAAAGAACAACAACAAGGTCGAGGACGAGGTCGAGGACGAGGTCGAGGTCGAGGTCGAGGTCGAGGTCGAGGTCAAGGTCGACAATCTCCAGAAATTCAAAACGTTTCCGAATCAGATCTAGAAATTCAAAACGTTTCCGAACCAGAAAGTTCTTCAGGAGAGGGTTATGGAAGTTCTCATCATGATTCTCATATGTGTCCTAGTAATATCATTAATGATATATCACGACTTGAGGTTCTTATGGGAGGTAAGCGAGCTGGGAATAACTCAGTCGAAATAACTAATGAAGCATTTGATATTTGCAGACGATTATTCCAAAGTGGGATAATTGATATTCATACGTATCGAGAACTCTTGGATGAGTTAATGGACGGAATCCCGGGGGAAGGTTATTATAGCGATTGAAATTGCATTTAGAAATTACAAAGTCATTTCAAATAAGATGATAGTACACTATAATCACAATAAACCAACAAACGTGTATGTGGTAAACTCAAGATTGCCCGTTTATAAGGCATACTATGGAGACGGCCTTGGAAATACCATAGCGGGTTTATTCACAAGAACAGCCCCAAAAGTAGCACCAATTGCTAAACAATTAGCGATGAAAGCCATTGATGTTATTCGTAATAAGGGAATTAACGCTGTTGGAGATCTTGCAGGAACGGCCTTTTCTACCGCAAAGAATAGAATAACGTCATTGGTGAAATCTAGATTCGGACGAAAACCACCACCACCGCTACCTTCAACAACAATGATGCCTGCAAATGTCAGTAAAGTGATAAATAACGCAGTGGAACAAAAACTAGCATCATTAGCAATGACTTCACCAGATAGTAATATTGCAAGTATGATAGCGGGAAGCGGTCTTGGAGGAAATCGAAAAAGAAAATGATTTAGAAAAACGATACGTTTTAGTATAAATGGCATTTAAAAAAATTGCTGATCCAGCGTTTGATATGGCGGCACCGGTGAATAAAGATAATTCTAAAATTAACTATCAGTATTATGCCTATCCTGCAAGAGAGCCTAATCAACGGGGGAGAGTTGAACTTCAAGTTCAAGATACAAGTAGATACTTTTTGCCGTGTGAGGCGTTTATTGAAGTAGAAGGAGAGCTTGTAACAAATGTTGCAGCTGATACGCCATATGGGGATAACCCAAATATCCGAGTTGGTTTTGTAAATAATGGCATTATGGCGCTATTTAACAGTGCAAGACATATCATTGATGGAAAAGAAATTGAATCAATAGAACAAAATGTTGATATTGCAACAACAATAATCGGACTTGCGAGATATTCTGATGATTATACAAGGTCGGCTGGTCCGTCTATGATGTTTGCTAAGGATACTTCTGATCATCCGAACCATTATCAATTTGTTAAAGTAGGAACTGCAAGAGCTACTGCAGTAGATGATCAACAAATCGATGCTAATCCAGAGCGTGAAGATAGACCAGGCGGTGAATTCGACATTTTAAAAAGGGTCAATGATAATTTCAATCTAGGATTTGCAACACGAAAAGGAGCATTAAAAGGACAACATCGACGGTTTTCATGTGCAATTCCGTTACATCACATATTCGGATTCTGTAGAAATGTCAGAAAAGTCATCTATGGAGCAAAGCATACAGTCGTGTTAGTGCGAAAAGAAAATGACAATGATGCAATTTGGCGTGCTAATGGTGTTGATGATGGTAAAGTCATTTTAAATAAATTGGTTCTATGGATACCCGTCTTGACACCAGCAGTTACAATAGAGCAAGAATTACTATCGTTTATGGACACAGGTGGAAAATCATTGCTAAGTTGGCTAACAACAACGACTGATACGAAGCAGGATAATGTAAATGGCACATTTACATGGCACTTAGCATCAAAACAAGGTGTTTCAGCTCCACGTCATATCTTTATAGCGTTACAGGATGCAAATCGAGTGGGTCGTCAAGTATCTAGTCATATGATATTTGATAAATTAGGAGTAAGTGAAGTTTCGTTGAGAATAAACGGACAACAAGAGCCAGCAGAGATTGTACAGCTTAATTATGAAAACAACAACATAGCTCGTGTATATCATAGAATATTGTCGTATATGGGTCGTGATCAAAATGTTGATACTGGTTTGCAAATATCGCAAATTGATTTTGAAAAACACTATCCGATTTATTACTTTTCATTGGAACATCTTGACATGATGAGACAATCTGTTGTTGATATATACTTCCAAGCTCGGGTACAACGCCCTGCTGGTATAGCCGATTATAGAGCAGTTGCTGTCATTCTCAGTGATAAATCAATGTTGTTAGAAGGAGTTGGCGGACGAATGAGACTTATTGATGCACCAGTAGAAAACCTGTAGTTAGGATTTTCACAATAAGATCAATTGAAAGTGTAAATTACATTTTAGAATAGAATGACATATAGTATTGTTAATGTCCAGTTGACTGATGGTCAGGTCAAGAAATTGAAATCAAAGTCGGCTAAAGAATGTGGAACTACAATAACGCTGAAACCCACTCAAATGTCCGGTGGTGCACATAAATTATCATTGACAGATCGTCAAATAAAACATTTCAATGATGCGCTAAAGAACAAACGAGGAGTTCAAATTGATTTTTCGAAAGCAGCAATCGCCAGTATGATAAAATCAGGTGGTATATTCCCGCTGTTAGCTGCTATTCCAGCATTGATTGCAGCGGCTGCCCCAGCGGTTGCGAAGGCGGCAGCGTTAGGAGCCGTTGGTACTGCTGCAGGAATGGCCCTGAAAAAAGCTACTGGGAAAGGCTATAAAAAAAAGGAAAGGGTCTAAGACTACCAGGAACCCCATACAATTGGTATAAGGGCACGGGCCTAAGAATACCAGGAACGGCTTATTAGTGGAAAAATCCCTAGGATTTTCACCAATGTCCAATTTTGATTTAATTGATGCTGTAAAATCATTATCAATAAAAAACTTTAGAGGAGTTTTCATGAGAGATCAATTACCGTCAAAACCAATGAAAAATGAAACGGGTATTATCAATCTTGATAACAGCAGCGGAAAAGGAACTCATTGGGTCGCATATGCAATTGATCCACGTGGAATTGTATATTTTGATTCATATGGATTAGCTCCACCAAAAGAATTCATGCGATATGTATCCACAAGAACAAAGTCATCTCCAATTTTTTATTCCACGCTACCAACACAACAGTTAAATGATCCACCGATATGCGGTCGTGAAGTATTAAATGTCCTTGCAGAGATATCTAAATTTCCAAGAAAACCACCACAAGTTGTTGTTAATGAATATACTAGCAGGCAATGGCAAAAACGATAGCGTTATGATTTAGAAAAACGTAGCGTTTTCGTATAATGATTGATATTTGGGGACGACCTTTATCAGAATAAAAAAAAAACAGAAACCGATAGTAAATTCGCTGTCGAAAGTGTAAAAAAAAATAATCGAAGATGAAATCGCCGAGACATTAAATTTGTCAAGTGTAGATCCTGGGGAAATAGTTGTATTTCAAGATCGCCAGGGCAAATTGAAATCTAGTAATGTTTCATTGGATGATGTCTTAATACGAAGACGTGACGTCGTTGAAGATACAATAGCGTTATATTCAAATGATGGAAAACTCAAACCAGGTGTACTTGTTTCTACAATCACAGATGCATTAAAAAATTTTAATGAAGAACTTGAAAAACATATAACAGCATATACTTCCCTTCGTAGAAATATTATCAATAAATTTTTTGGAACACCAGCGGTAACCTCTCCATCTCTCGCTGAAATTAAATCCAATTTTGATGAAATTAAATCCAATATTAAAAATATTAATGATGCTGGATTTAATATTATTAGAGATAACATTAATAATATTAAAAAATCTATCGAGGATATTACAAAATTTAAAACAGACAATCTTCCGCTACTTGAAAGAATAAAGATTCCTCATGAGAGGAATATCATAAATATGGTATACACAGTTCTCTCTGGATCATTAGATTGGGAACCTAAAAAGAATACAATAACTCTCACTGTGTCAAAGAAGGGTATTTATCGATTAACAATAGTGTCACTGAATCAGTTTAATATATCATCATCGACTTCATATGGATACAACAACGTGATTTCAACGACTATTGACCTGGATGAATACAAACGGTTTACAATAACAAGCACTGATCCTAATTTAAATAAAACATCATTTGTATGGTACATGGAGTTTGTAGCTGATCTAAATTAGAATTTTTAACAATTAGAAACCACTTGAGATTTTAAAATAATATGATTCCGTCATCGCAATATCGCTATGATACCGTCAAAGAGTTCTTAACAAAACTCAAAACACTCATTGATGAATATGAAATAAAAATTAAAAAGTATCGCAGGAGAATTACCGTAATTGATGTTACAGTATACTCAGTATCCGGTATAATGGCCGGTGCTGGTATTATACTATCTTCAGTAACAATGGTAGCTCCGATTGCCGTCCCAATTGCTATTTCCGCGGTGACAACATTTGCTGCAATTGCAAATGCTATTACTAAAACAATATCATCGTGTTCTCAAGAAAAACTTAACGATTATATAGTAAAACATCAAGCAGTATCTAACGGTTACTCACAATTATCCTCGTTGATGTCATCATCGATTGATGATACGATAATTACCGAAGACGAATTCTCCGCGATGATACGTATTTATGATACTACGATTAAAAACGCTAGCGTTTTTTCATCTATTGCAAAATTAGACATTATAAATGATAATAATAATGTCGCAAGAGATTCAACTACTTCAGCGGATAGCAGAAAATACCACTCCGCGGAAAACAAGTATGATATCAATATCGTCAACAAACCCTAAATTCAGTGTGAATTTTCCCTCACCTGTTTCAGTAAAGGAAATCGCGTTGGCAAAATTACGAGTGTATCATAGTTGGCCTAATATTAGATCGGTTCCATTTGGCGGTCAGAGACCTAATAATTCCCTGGTATTTGCATATAGGAATAAAAAAGATGACACTCCAGATTGGAACGTTGTTTCAATACCAACTGGGTCCTATCAAATTGAGCAAATTAATAATGAATTACAACGTAGAATAAAATCCATTACTAAAAAAGAATCAAAAATTGCGATAACAGTTCATGAACCAACACTATCATCTACAATTGAAATAGGCTCTCCTGGGTATGTTGTAGATATCTACAACAGTTCAATAAGAACAGTATTAGGATGGCCCGAAGATCCACCTAGAAGTGCTGGTAATTCCACGCCCGAGCCTGTAAAATCTGATTATGTCACTGATGAAATAGGACCTGAAAATCCATCAAAAGGATATAAAAAATTCGAGGATATAAACTTCACAAAAAGATATCGATATAAGAATCAATATGGTGAAGATGTGTGGAGAATTCCATTTTTTAATGATTATATCCCACAGGAAGGTGAAATTCTGGAAATACATGAAACAAGTCCAACATTTGTAGACATTAAAGATCACATCCTTGATAGAATGAATAATGATTTTTTGTTGTTATTACCGTCGTTAAGATCTGGCTTTCTTACACAAGCTGAGTTTACTAGTGTAGTCGCTGCGGGTAATAAAATCATCGATGACATGGAAATATTTAATTCGAGGATTACTAATCTCTTCACTGATGAAAATAGCCCGATTTCAAAAACTAGCTCAGCTCAAGATTATAAAAAAAATATAAATGAAAATCCAAATTATAAATTACCAGGATATAATGTTCCCGAGTTAAAGAAAAAACTCAGAACTGCCATCGACGAAGGATTTAATAAAATTTATCAATCATGGAAAGATAGCCAGCCGAAGCCTATTATCCTCACTTATAATAATTCTCCCGACGGCGACGGTAGACATATCGCACCGAACAATGTGAATATTTCATCGGTGATCGCACTTAATTTAACGTGTGATGTAATCGAAGGAAGTTATCAAATTAATATGGAACAATCAAATCAAGCCCGACAAGGTTACATTCTTTATTCATTTACACCAACAGCACCCCCCGGATTTTTAATTGTTGAGAATCCGACTAATCCAGTCTATATGCAATGTCAAAATGATTTACTAACTAGAATTAATTTTACACTCACCGATCAGTCAAATAATTTGATTGATCTACGTGGTGAAGTATTATCGATTAGTCTGTTTGTGAAAAGCTAACAAATAATTTGTATTAATCAGCAGCAGGGGGAGGGTGAAATGACAACATATTTGCGACGTAGATGGCAGCAATTTGAGGGTGGTTATGACAATGTATTTGCAACAAAATCGCTAAGGCTCCATTTGTAAAATGGGGTCTTTAATTTTTTTTTGGTTAAAATATGAGATTTCGTAGGAAGGTTCCATTTGGCATTCTGAGGCTTTAATCGATTTTGTCGCAAAAATTTGTAGGGTTCACCCTCCCTGCTGCTGTGAATATTAATACGCGTAAATAATAACTCGTTACAAATGACTTTAAAACTTCACTTCAAAGAAAGCAATAACAACCGAGGCTATGTACTCCAAATCAATTGCAGTAGACTTCTCTGCTGTTTGTGTAAATAAAATGTTTAATTTTCCTTATGCAATACATATAATCACACGCGCGTTACCATTCTAAAAGGCCATTATGATAGGAGACAAAACATGTATATAGTTTGCGAATCAAACAAAATATAGAATTTGTTCTACTTGTTTCATAAATTACTTTTGAGACAGACACAAATGTCTTATCCTCTGAACTTCAGGCGGTTTTAATTGACCAGAAATAATACATTATTATGTATGTAATTTACCATCTACATGGTCCATTTAGTGAAATTAATGCAACTGAAAACACTTTGATAATCTGTCATTATTCATCTTATTGAGGTGTTCAGATCTCTTTCCGTTTACAAGGTTTCTTATCATTCATTATTAATGTCAACTGAATTCGTATTGACCTAACAACTAAGCAATTTACACCGGTCGGGACTTAGTATGATTTTATAAAATTGCAATACAAACTAATGACTTTTATTTAGCTTCAACCAATTTGCCTCGTTATTCTTTGCAATTTTCAAGATAACGACCACTACATTATTGTACAGTAATTTTTACTTTTTTTTATACAAATAGCATTAACGTGCATACAGTATTTCCTGAATGACTATCTAGTATAATGCATATATTCAAGTTCGTACCTTTCTGCAGTATTTTTCAGTATATTATCTGTTTATACTTGAAAATTAGTATTATCATTTACAAAACATGTTTTTAGCACGGGGATAAGAATCCATCTTCTGGCCGCTGCATATTACTAGTATGGGATACAATTTCTTATTCACATGATAAATCCAATATATTGTGCTAATAATTTATAAATCGGTTAACACTGCGCTGCAGAAAAACGTCAAATGTTCTTTTGGTATTTTATCGGATTATGCGTAGGAAATATCGGTATGCAGACATTGTCTATGTACACTCTAAAAATATGCTATTTATCTCGAGTTAATGACATAATGAAATGCATTCGATTTCTTCGTCTTAAATTTCGTCATGATTTAATTTGCTGTGAATACTGTATATTGATGGCTGAAATTTTAACACTTCTTCACAATTTAAGTATATTAAATTTAACTATCACATTCAATCAATATAAACTGAGCAATGCCAGAAAGTGTTTCTGTGACAAGCTCTATATAATGTCTCTGTTGTATTGTTGTGTGTTCATATTCCCTAATACCATTCATAATGATGTATCTCACTAATTATAAATATTGTCTTGTTTGCTTTACAGTATTTTAGGGATAGGTTTGTTCAGGATGAGGAGAATATTGGAAAACAGATGGACAGTACGGCTAAATATATAGAGAAGTGTACTGAATTATGTTGGTGTATGGCTATAAAAGACCCACCAGTCGTTCTTGGAGATATACCAACAGAAGGAAGCCCAGTGAACACAGACCTTTTCAGATTTTACACCCGCAGTGGAAACTACGTCCGATATTGTGTTTGGCCGCCTTTGCTTTTACATAAAGGTGGGGCATTGTTACGAAAAGGGATCGTACAAGGAAAATAAAAGAATCAAATTTGACGTTATTGGAACCATTATAGCTCGATACAATTTCGATCAAAATCAAGTGATTATATATAATTTGGATTATATATATATATATATATATATATATATATATATATATATATATACATATATATATATATATATATATATATATATATATATATATATATATATATATATATATATATATATATATATATATATATACATATATATATATATAGTGGATAGAATAAATAATCATACTTGCATTCCAGACTATCACATCTGTGTCGTGTCTACAAGAGAAGGTATACTATTTCAGTTGCAAAATGTTTTGTCAGCTTATCAAAATTAAAACTAGTTCTATACGAATTCCTTCACGTTTCCATTTTTACAGACCAAATCGATATAATTATAAGTCCAACAATTATTATTTATCAACCGCCTTTTCATAGGACAATTATAATCATACTGATCCAATTATTCAAGACTCAGCATCACCATATTTGAAGATCTACGTACACCCTATCTATCTCTCTTTCTCTCTCTCTCTGCGTCTGTCTGTCTGTCTGCATGTATGTATGCATGTATGTATGTATGTATGTTATTGTTGTTGTTGTTGGCCTTAACGCCATTTTCAGCACACGATAGGCTATTCATGGCGGCCAGTATTACTGGTGGAGGAAGAAACCGGGAAATCACCGGAAATAACCACCGATCCACGAGAAGCTACTGGCAAGCTTTTTCACATATCCACATTCGCCGAATCCTAGACTCGAACACACGCAGACAGAGGTGAGATGTCAGTGATCCGTAACGGAAAACGCTTTAGACCACTCGGCCACTCCGGGCCCCTATGTATGTATGTATGTATGTATGTATGTATGTATGTATGTATGTATGTATGTATGTATGTATGTATGTATGTATGTATGTGTGTGTGTGTGTGTGTGTGCGTGCGTGCGTGCGTGCGTGCATGCATGCATGTATGTATATATGTATGTGTGTGTGCGTGCGTGCGTGCGTGCGTATGCATGCATGTAAGCATGTATGTATGTATGTATGTATGTATGTATGTATGTATGTATGTATGTATGTATGTATATATATATATATATATATATATATATATATATATATATATATATATATATATATATATATATATATATATATATATATATATATATATATAATAAATATACACCAGACAGAACGGAAAGTGCTATCACTGGATTCTATAGGGTAATGTTTGATAATAGCTGGCATGATTAATATATAATAATAATAATAATAATAATAATAATAATAATAATAATAATAATAATATCATGCATATAATTATTGGTTCTTCTGTGGATCATAGCATTTCCATCCTTTTGGATATAATGTGCCTTCCCATTTGCCCCATTTAACACTGTTGTTGTTGGTGTTGTTAGATTTTTTATACCACTTTTCAACACAAGATGGGCTGTACATGGCGGCCAGAATAATTGATGGAGGACGAATCCGTGAAAATCCATGAAAGAACCAACAATTGATGACAAGCTATTGACAAGCTTTCTCACGTACTCAAGATAGTTAAACCCGAAACTCCAAAACAGCGCAGACCGAGTTGAGTTGGTAGTGATCCAAAACAGATGGCACTGTAATCACCATACGGCTATAGAACACAATTATTTTCACTATATTGTCTCTATATTCGTTTCTCAGTACTGAACTTAACACTGTTTGACAATCAATACAAATCATATGTTAATCTAAAATACCTTCAAAGATGACTTTACGGTTTAGTTCTTGTCAAGGATTGACCTGCATTTTTTGAGAGGCTGAATTGTAAACAAAACACCAGGCAAACGAACACAGATTTCACTTCCGGATCATCACCATGACCTTATTAATCAATGTGCACTGTCGCCGAAATACACACAGACAACCACACCGTAATCTCACATTTTAAAGAATAAACAATTGCCTTTAAATCCTTACCAAGAATGCCAAAATCTAACTCTAGTATCACCACCAGTCTTAGACAGGAAAAAGTGATCTAAAAATAGACTATGACTACATTCGTGGGTAATGAACCGGATTTATTAATTGTGTACAGATTCCTGAAATGGTCAATGTTCTTGTCAAACTTCTATATTTGCATTTTATTGTGCATGCCACTACTATTTCAACTTCATACATAAAGTCTTTTGAAATTTCCTTGCAAGCAAGACATGTGACAGCTGTCAGAAAGTGTGTATTGCTGGTGTTCTATAAGGTGCAATTTGAGGTCAAATTGTTCTTAAGAAACCAAAACTAAATTTGCTATATCTTCCTTAATTATAGGAATTTTTCAATTCAGTAAAAACCTAATTGTAACACTTGATAAGGCCTGTCTGAAAATATTCTTGAAATTAAAAAATATTGATATATTAAATTTAAATGTAAATTTAAATAAATAGATAAATTTTAAAAACTATTTATTTTACAAAATAAAAACTTTCATATAAGTTATGACATTCAGTTTGACAAGTTTAAGGCAGCAAAGTCAATTAATGAATGGTGTTTAAAACAAATGGTAGTTTAGGTCTGTACAACTGATAATATTAATCCCAGGGATAATGAAGCATGATAGCTCACAGTGATTTTGATAGGAAATTGCAATATGCCTATCAAATGCAAATAGGTGTACATACTAAAGAAACAATGACAGGTGCTATGTTCCACATTTATTGTTTCAGGTACTTTGGCAGTTGTTTGTATAACTAATAGCCCACTCAAATTTAAAGTTTTGATGGAACCACTACCATGTTTTATAGCAAATATGCATTCCGTTTTAATGCCAATAACTACAAAAGTCAACAATGCAATATGAAAATACAGTTTCAGGGAAGATCCACCTTACTGAAAAATGATGTGAATCTCTCTTATGAAGATCTAAGCCATGTCTTTGAGATGCTGTATATCAATGTACTGATATGAACTCATCTTGGTCACTTATAGCAGCACACTGCACCTGTCCTTTTGAGACCTTGCTATCACCATTTGACTACTGGAGAGCTTCCAAATTGATCCAACTCTAATACTTTGTTCCAGATACCAGGCTAGACCTGAAAAGATATAACACCTTTCACTTAATTCTAAAACAAAACAGAAAGATGTAGGCAAATGAAGTCAAAATGTGTTAGATATGGTGATTTCATAAATACATTCAGGTTGCAAATATGGTTAAAAAAAGGTAAACTTGATAAAGTGACACTCAAAGATGTGAAGCAATGGGCATGTATTAAAGTGACAAATGTATCCTAAAAATAGATGAAGTTTCTACAAGCATATTTAGCCATTTGCAGGTTAAATAACTAATCAGGTAGAGTATGTATCATAAAGTTTAAGGCAATGTTGGAACGGTGAGGTTTGATCATTGGTGCAAACATTGATGCATATCTGTATAATGGAAAGTCAAATGACAATGTACCAAATTTAAAAGTATGACTATGTGCAATCCTATTCATGAAGGAAAAACAATTTTTGATATTGCGAGTGAATATAGCAAAATGTGGCCACACAGATCAACTATAGGTACCAATAGATCCTATATCATCAAATAAATGTGAAATATTCATCCCGAAAACTTGTAAACAAGGATGGATATTTGCATGTGTGGGACATATGCAAAGTACTTGTTAAAATCACATGTGCAAACATGATTCAAATAATCTGTTTGAACAATTTTAGTCTATTTTTAAGAATCTTGGCTAGCAAGTTATTAAGTTCAATGATTCAATGATTCAATGGAATCAGATATCAGCTGATGCTGCAATACCGCCCTCTGTCAAAGTACTAAATTGAAATGTGTTACCATACAGAGGCATATTCATGATGAAAATAACATCTTGGGATATTTTTAGTGCACACAGTCAAAACTGATCCTTACAGATTCACTATAGGTACTATGTCAGCCTAACAATGTCAACTTTTGATTCCAAACATTACAAAATATATGCATATTTGTTAATGTCAGCTATGAAACCATGTTAGGATCAGTTGTATAAAGTTAAATTCAAATAGTCTGTTTGAATATTACTTCTGTAATCTTTAAAGTGTCAGATAACAAATCTTATTAGTCATTAATAATGCATAAAGCAAAATGGACCATGAGAATTCCCATAATATCATCTGGGCCACAATGCCGCACTACATCAATCAACATCTTAAAGAAACTGAACAATAAAATGGAATGCATCCTGTGTTCAACTTACATCATTTTGCTGTTTTCTTACATGCAATGGTAAATATACCTGGGTAAAGTATATTTTACCCCTCTGACCTGTATTTCATTCTCTGACAGCTTAATATGATTTTATAGAAAACTTAAACAGGTTCTAGTATAAAGTCTTCATCTCTGTCCTCTCACTAAATACCCTATAACTATGTTTATAAACAATTACTGATAGCTATACAATCAGATATGTGTTACTCAAGAAGTCTCCCCATCATAAACACATAAATTAACTGTTTAGACCCCAAATAAATAGTTTCAGTGACTTAAAGGTACAAAACAAAATAAAATTTTGTCTTCATGTATTTTAAATGAGGGTCTCTTTTTGACTAAAAAGATATTTTCTCTGATCATATTTGACAAATATCCATCATTTGAGCTTGCATATGGTGTAGGAGTATATATATGATGATATCATTTAATATAATTCTAAATGAATATTATATATGTGTATACTTGGTGGAAAAATGTTATTTTTTAATTATTTTTTAAATTTCATTTAAATTTTTAAAATTAAAATTATTTTTTTGATTTTTAATTTCATTTTTATATTTTCAAAGTCAATATACATAACATATTAAAATTTCATGTGTATGTCGTTAATAATAAAAATTTGATATCAGTTTCAAGTTTTTACTGATAGACCATAGAACACAATTAATTTCACTATATTGTCTCTACATTTGTTTCTCAGTACTGAACTTTCCACTGTGTCACAATCAATACAAATCATATGTTAATCTAAAATACCTACAAAGATGACTTTATGGTTTAGTTCTTGTCAAAGGTTGACTTGCATTTTTTGAGAGGCTGAATTGTAAACAAAAGACCAGGCAACGGAACACAGATTTCACTTCCGGATCATCACCATGACCTTATTACTCAATATGCACTATCGCCAAAATACACACAGACAACCACACCATAAGCTCACATTTTAAAGAATAAACATTTGCCTTTAAATCCTTACCAAGAATGCCAAAATCTAACTCTAGTATCACCACCAAACTTAGACAGGAAAAAGTGATCTAAAAATAGACTGGGACTACATTCGTGGGTAATGAACCGGATTTTATTAATTGTGTACAGATTCCATACGCCAGCAACACAACACTAAGGGTGTTGTGCTAAGAGCTAAATCTGCTATTTTAATAAAACTATGATGTGCATAAAGTATACTCATTTCATAGCATTATCTCTGAAAACATTTTCTTAGATTGAACATTTTATTATAGAGTCAATGTATTAAGTGAATCTGAATTTACGCAATTAAACATTAACTCACTGCATTGGTATTTGCATCATTGTCAGAAGCCTGCTTTTGTGAACATAATGAACATCAGTGAAAATAATTGTCGCCCATACGACAGAGAAATATAGCTGAGTGGCTAACTATACTTGTCATATTTCAGGTTAGATATATCTGTCTTAGTTTATACACGCTAATAGCTTTATTTTCACACGCACGCAAACACACACACAGACACACACACAGACACACACACACACACACACATATATATATATATATATATATTCGCAGATTCGTTAAAGGGACTTTCTTATTGTATGGTTCGAATATGGAGTATGTTTCTTTTTGAGCATGCATGATAATATTATGTTAGACCACATTTTTTACTCACACAAAGTTGATGGTGTTTGTGATCGGGAATATTCGACATGCGTAGTCCTTTGTTTTTGTGGAAATTAATTGAGGTTAATCAACATATATGATCTGCATACCGTAAATTCAATTTGAAAATACACTGTAAAGAAAAGGATCAAAATAAAGATGATTTCTTGAGACAATTAGTCATTGAATTTGTCTAAGCAAGGGATACAAATGAGTAAAACCATATAAAGTAGATTGATTACTTTAACCAAGGGAGACAACTGACTCCAGCATAGTGAAAAAAGATCTTACGAATACAACAATGTTGGATTACTTTAAGCACAGGGGTCTGTAGTTTTATCAATAAAGCACGACGAAATTTCTGACTACATGAAATCACCTTAACGGTATTATACAGTAATAGAGGAATGCAAATTGACCACAACCCTCCGCTCGATTCGAATTTTCTCACTCGTCTTTTATCCCTTCAGAATCTCACGATGACTGAACAACTACACATATCCATTAATAAAATAGCAGCAGGGAGGGTGAAACCTACAAAATTTTTGCTCGTGTCGTTAACCTAAAATAAGGGTTCCTACAGAGGCTGAAAAAAGGTCATTAACCCTAAACCAAAATCTCTAACTTTTATATTACCGTACGGTTAATAAATAGCATGAGGTTCGCTCAGTTTTGTTATACTATTATTGACTTTTTCCCTGACTTTATCAAACTATTTTTTTCGTTAAAAACTCGAGCAACATTTTGTCTGCTGCTTCTAACTTTGTCACCTGACTTTGTCACCTGATTTTATCAGGGATTAACCAAATATTTTACCCAGACCTATACGATACCTGGATCTTGGGTCATGTAGATTTATTGCTATAAATCCAAACGGAACTGATTGTGCTTTAGAAAAGTAATGTTTAAATTTATTCATGTCCATGTCCCCTGAATACCAAGTATGATAAATATTCTGCAGGGTATAATTATCTACTCCATTAAACACAACCAAAATATTACAGTTATCTCTAATCACTTTAGGTATCTGTGTATATTTTTGAGTAACATAAATCACGTCTGTGTTTTTGTGACGACCTCGAGAAAATATTCTAGCTGGATTAGATTGTTTGTCCAACATGACATCATCATATACTACGAGATTATTAATGAATCCATCCAAGTCATCTACAGATGGGGCTTCATCTATATCTGTGATAAAATCAACAATGTCTTCACCGTCTTTATTAACTGATTTTGCTTTTTCGTTAAAATCTTTAAGTACTTCGTAACAATGCTGATCATCCACAGATGGGGCTATTAAATATAGTTTGTTCCATCTCATCCATCTCATTATTAAATTTAATAATAATTGTGTTTTACCCGATCCAGAGGGACCTATTATAATCATTCTTATCGAATTTGGTAATGCTGGATGGTGCTTTACTGGTTCTTGTTTTAATGTTGCCGAAAAATCAATTATTGTATCCATATTATTAATAGCATGAGTCTATATTGTGTTCGATGTAGATCATCAACCCCCACCGTTGGATTGACAACAATAACAACAAAAAATAAACGACGTGCATTAACGGGTAAATGTAAAAAATGCGGCACGAAAAAATATAAATGTATCTCTATGTCTGATTCAGGGACAAAGATAGATGGAGATATAGCCGCATCATTAGGAAAATTACCCGGGTTACCATGGGCTAAATATGTTGGTGAGAAACACCTCCATGGATATAATTATTGTGGTCCTGGTACTCGACTTGATATCAGACTCGATAATCAAGATCAACCAAGACCAGGAGAGTATCCAGTAAATAAAATTGATCAAGCATGTCACATTCATGACTTTGCTTATAAAAGTAAAGATTTGCAGCAGCGGCATCTTGCAGATAAAAAAATGATTCATGCATTAAATTCTATACCCAATAAATTTGTCAGAGAAAAACTCGCTAGTTTCCTAATAAAATCCGCTATGAAAAGTAAAATAATGTTAGGAGATGGTAATTAATTATATAATTATTATAATGGAATCCATTTATTATAGCTCAAGAGGGTATTGGAGGGGTAAAGCAGCGATCACTAAACTTGCTAAAGCAGCAAAAGATTCACATTCTGTTGCTGCAGCGTGGTTAGCACGACATGCAATATGGCAAATTTATCTACCACCACCAAAAAATTTCAATTGCACATTTTGATGTCAGTGTTCCTAACGAAGTTCATCAAGCATATATTTTGTTTTTACCACACGATACTATTAAAACACGTAGACGAAAGTCACGCACCTACAAATACGCATTGACTGTTGTTGATATTGCAAGTAGATATAAAGAAGCTACACCATTATTAACAAAAAAATCATTTGAAGTTGCATCTTCGTTTGAGCGAATTTATAAACGTGGTGGTCAACAATGGCCAAAACTACTACAAGTTGTTCCTGGTAAAGAATTTCTTGGCGCAGTATCATTTTTGATGAAAAAACATAACGTTACAATCAGACAAGGGCATACTGAAATTCATCGTGAACAAGCAATCGTTGAACGATTTAATCGAGCACTTGCTGAGCGGTTATTTGGATAGCAATACGCGAAGGAAATATCTGCTGACTTAAAGACCGGTGAGCGATCTCGTGAATGGGTTGCAAGGTTACCAAGTGTGATATCTGCATTAAATAATGAAATTACTTGTGTAACTTTCATGAAACCTTCTAATGCAATAACAAAAAAAATATATACCACGTAGCGATGAATACGGACAACGAGGTCAACAACCAGTATTAGGAAATGTAATTGTGAGATATTTATACGAACCAGGGGAGTTGGAGGGTGGCAAAAGTCGAGCTACTGACCTTATTTGAAGTGTGACCACACCTACAATTTCTAGCTTGGTTAGATCTACTGGAAGACCTCCAATATAGACTAGATTCTACTGCACCTCAACGTGGATTTGTGCGTGAACAATTGCAAGTAATTCCTGCGGATACACAATTACCACCGCGTTCACTTATGTAAATTATCACCTCTTCCTCGATTACGTTCAAGACAGGTCAACATTACATTTTTACGTGTGTGACCAAGATCACTATTTATTCTGTCTATGGTAAATTGTCTTGGATTATTATTCGAATTTTGCCATAACTGTATTGTGTTACAACTTGCACAGTGATTATTCTGTAATTGTTTTAGTTTTATAATAAATTCAGTATCAATATCACAGTCACGTTTATTTTTTTGTCACAGTGTTTATAAGACGCCAATTTTTTCTTTATTACAACATCGTTATTAGTAATCTCCTTAGTTATCAAATAATCTATAACAATTCTATGTAGTTTAGTTATTCTTCTGATGCGAGATACAGCGAGATAGACTAAGTTTGACCATTCGATTCGATCATCTACAATCCAGATATTTGTATCAGAGATATTTAATCTCTGTGACGATTGAATCGTTATAGCGTATCCTAACGTCCACGGTGATTTATCAATACTCAATGCGCTCTCAACAGAATTGATATCTATCAAAATAATATCACTCACTACCAGATTTTGTACTCGGAAACTTTCAGTATCTCCACCATGAATTTCAACATCAATATTCTGTCGTCGTGTATCTGCTGGTGCTAACATAATGGTACAGGTAGATGTGAAAATCTTTCTTTATGTAACGTAAATAATTTCTTCTGCAATTCATCACGAAATATCTTTCTACTTGCGACTATCAAATCAGTGGGTTTCTATAAAGTCCAAACATCATTCAAAGTTGTCTCTGGAATTACTTCACGCATTATTTCACACTGTATTTTATCTGTTTGTAGTCTGATTAACCTTTTAAGTTCTTTCAGCGGTTCATCAAAAGCTCTATGACCATTATGTATTTCTTCATAATAATCCACATTATTCTTTAGCCATTCATGTGGAGACTGTCCAACAAAATGCGGTTGTTGACCATGATTGCCACACATAATCACAGCAGTGTTTTTTGTTGATATCCATTCAAGGAATGTTTTTAGTGTTTCTAACGACACCGTGCCTATCTCGTCCCATATAATATACTTATGTATATATTTTTCACCCATTCGCTCAGGAGTCCAAGTATCTCCGCACCATCTAAAGAAACTATGATAAGTGCAAGTTTTGACCCCTCGTTCTTTATCTCTCTGGCTAGTTTATGTGTAGGTGTCAAAACGATCATATCTGAATTGTTGTTCATAAATAATTTAATCACACCAGTTGTTTTACCTGACCTTCCACATCCATTAAGATAGACGGTCTTATGTCTAGCCACAGGATCATACACATATGGTGCAAATGATTCTAGTATTTGATTATTATTTGTGTAATATATTTCCTTAATTTCAACGTCAGAAAATTCAGGATAACTAAGTATATTTCCTTGCTTTATCCTACATGTTCCCAACTCACTATTACCAAGTAGCGGATTTAATAAATCCTTATATTTTTGTTTATATAAAATGAATCCGTAGCGACTCGAACAGCGTAACGAGGAAATATATTTATCATTGACAGTATATTTATAGAAACATAGGCTAGCATTGAAGATCTTAAATGAGTGAACTGCGGTGAATCGCCCTCAATATAACTCACAATGGTACCTATTTTATCCCATCCGATAAATTAGCATTGCTTTGGCCTATAAATGTGTTTTTATCCGTTGTATCAGTTATTATAAAATCTAACTCAGCATCGTCCATAAATCAATCCTACGCAGTGCCGTTTATGACCGTTTGAACTGCCTTGAGTAAACTTGCCGATTATCTTTCTACCAAGATCTTTTGCACGTTTTTCATCGTGAGCATCTCTGCATTTACGTATATTATTAGTAATTTTAATAATGTCATCTTCGGCAAGATCAGGAAATTATTTCCTGGCATCATCAATATTAAATCTGTCCGGTTCTGGTAACCAAACTTGCATTTGTGCATTATAGGATATAATCGCTTCATTAACCTTTAACGATGCTAAAATTCCAGCATGAATTATATATCTTAAAAACACTACTGGTGTCCAACTTTTTGCTGAAAAATGTCTTCCAAACCAAGCATAAGTAATCGGATGGAGATCTTTTCCGAACTCGAATGATTCTATACATGCAAATCCGGTTAAGTAAAAATCTGGTAAGGGTCCATTTATCGAAATTCTGGTCATGTCATGTGTTGGATGTCCAAATCTGTCAAAGTATTTAGAACACTCACCATACCCATGAAAACTCCCAGGATAACATGCAGCCATATCGACGGAGATAACATCATTATATTCGTATTTAGTATTCCATAATCCACCGTGCCCATATTCTAGGCAACTTTTTTGTATATCCTCAATAAATTCTGATCTTGTAGGTTTCCATGAATTTTTATCTTGAGCGAAATGAGCCGCTACCGATGGTACTGTTAAGCAATTATTTAGTAGTTGTTTTACTTTGACATCGTCAGTAGTATATTTTAGTGCAAGATTTCTCATTTCTTCATAAACAGATTCTGTACGAAAAATATCACCATTAGGTCGTACAAATTGATCGTAATCGTGTTCCGAACTCTGAAATAACAAAACAGATACAGAGTCACTTTTACTAATACTTTTAATAAAATCAAATATATGACCATTATAAAATTTTACCATTCTGTCTCGTGGAAATACAGTTATAGCATCAGTCCATGCATGTGCATTATGATCAATATTCGTTATAGGATTTCCATTTTTTTGTATTTTTTGGTTTGCACAATATCTCTCCCGTTAGTGTTTTTATTGTTATTGGAAATCTTAATTACTTTTCTAGCTTAGCAACATCCTTAATAGATGTACCAGAATTTTTAACAGTTTCTGCCAATTCACATATGTTTTAACGTCTTAAATCTGTTAAGCCATTACCACGCATCGCATTTGTAAAATGTTCAGTAATGCGCTCCGCAGCACAGTTTATTCTTGACTCTGATAGTCTCATCGGTTTGAGATCCGCAATATTAGGTTTATCATTCAGTAAAAACAATCCACATACCACAGCAGTAACTGGATACCCTTGCTCAAAATACGGTTTATCAATACCAGTCAATATACCAGGTTTGGATTTGCTACTTACTAATATCGTTTTATTATTTCCAGACTGTATATGAATCGGTTCTCTCTTGTCACGAATCATCCAAATATCATCTGTCTCCACAATAAATGTTATTAAAATAAAATATTTTTCATTATCTAGGTGGTAAATAATTACCCTCCCTCGTTCGTCGTTCATCACATTAATAAGTTTTCCCACTCTAAAAGTTGACCACATGTGAACAGCACCATCTTCTCGAAATTCCCTTTTGGCCTCACGGATACGTTTAGTTATATCTGCAATTGTGAAAGCTAGATCTTTCATCGAAACACTAAATTTATATCCTAATAGTCTGTCAAGATCAAATCTAGTAGCAGATGGTTCAATTGCTGATAATTCTTCCATTATTATAATTAAGACAAATATTCAAATTGAAATTTAGTATATATAATGATTCAAACAGAAAATAAATGTGTTTGGTTAAAAATTGGACATATTTCTTATTGTAATAAATAATGCGTAAACAAATACTGCGGTTACCATATGCAGAGTATCAGACATGGAAGTAACGGACCAAAACCATGCATTCAATGTGGTATTGGAGTTAGAGGCAGCACACAATTATGCGCAAATTGTTGAGGTAAAAAATATAGGGAGCTTAAGAGATATTATGACAAAAAAAGATACATCGACAGGTAAATCTCCTATAAAGACAGAAAATGTTTATCTAACCAGATTGCAAAAATAATGATTTAAACAAATAAATATTATATACAAATAGAACAAAAAGAATTTGTGAGACATCCAATATAATTCTAATTAGGAGGCATCCAGTGATTGTGTTATTAGACATTGTAGACTAAGGAAACCACTCGGTAGTCTTAATAAGTTTGGTTATTTTAAATTTAGTATGAACGAAAATAAAAATTATTATTGACATAGGTTTCTCTTTGAATGTTTTTATGGGAAAATCACAGATGGATTTATAATTCACCACATTGATGGAAATCCTCAACATAACGAAATTTCTAACCTGCAAGCTTTTACGCATAGTCAGAATTCCAGACGTGGAAATACAGGATCGTGTAAAATATTTGGAAAGAGAGCGATTAAATCCCTAAATACAGAAACCGATCAAGAATTAACTTTTCCATCAATAAACGCAGCAGCTAGATATTTTAGTATTCATCCACAATCGGTACAATTTGTCGCAAATAAAACATATAAATCTGCATATTCAATAAAGTATGACCAAAGGATTATATTTGAGTACATATAATAACTGTCTTTTTTACTTTATATAAAGTTCGATTCTATCAATCTTGCCAAGGGTTTTGTTTAGCTATAATCAATATCTCTTGACTGTGTCAGGGGTTTATTCACTGTCGCTATCCTCAGTTTTACTATCATTTATTACAGAATCAAATAGCATAATCTTTCTCAATTGCATCACACGATTGTCTATCATTTTTTTCATATTCGCGAGATAATGCGCATTTTATCTTTTCGATTGAGCAAGCAAGAGGCGCAAATAGCTTTACTTGTGTGTCGTTCACCAATTGTAAACATTCTTACATAGAATTATAAATTGACTTTATGAATCTCTTATTGGAAGATAATGTGAATTTGTTTAGAAATTTTCTTTGTTGTAACGCTTCAAACTCACACAAAAATTTCAGTATCAAGACCTTCAGGTAACTGAATTCCGTCATGCTTTAATTTTTTCAATAGCAGAAACAATAGCTTTGATATTTTCAATGTTCTTTATATATATATCTATATATATATATATATATATATATATATATATATATATATATATATATATATATATATATATATATATATTCAAAATAACATTTAACTTTAAAATAACTTCATTTTTTCTCCTACTCTACGAACGTATGTACAAATTAATATATAACGTCTCCCCGCGCAGGTCCACAATATTACCATCTTGATTTGTGAGTTTCAAAATGATTCTTGACAATAACGGATTATGTACACGCAGGTAAACTTGATTTATTGGCTCAGATACAATCAGCCAGCCCGGAAGGGGATTGGATACTAGATGAGTATAATATATATACTCCTGCTGGGCGTGGTGAGACTTTGAAAAATCGACATGGTAGCTACTATCAATTATATCGCACGTTAAATTCAGTGCGATGGTGGATGTTATATTAACAATATTAGGCGAAATATGACGACCTGCACAAAATTGGTTATTATTATATTTCAGAATTACTGGTGGCGGGATTAATTTTTTCGATGAATCGCACATTCTTTTAAAGTGTTCATCTATAAGATCATTAATTGATTTTTTAGCCCCTGAGATTCGAATCCGGGGATGATAAATGTTGATAGCTGTTGTGCGTTTATTTTATAATGTTTCATAAACAATCTCGGTGCTGAATAATTACTGAAAAGTTCATAATAGTTTTATTGATAAGATGAAGGTCTGCTGAAACGGCGTTTAAATGATGTATTGTTTCGATTATTTGCATTTTCACACCTCAGAATAATGTTGAGATATAGAAGAAAATAATTTTTTAAAATTGTTATAAACATTTGCAAATTCAGAATTTACATCATCTGAGTATGTCTTAAAGAAATTTTTATTAACAGGGTAATCTTTACCTGTAAAATATACAGGATATTCCATATCAGGTATTGTAATATATTTTATTCTGAGACCAAAATCATAATTTCGTTCGGTCTTTTGATATTCTGGTTGCTTTAAAAATATTCGGTTATCTTCGATTTTGGGCTCTGTTGGAACTTGATAATCTGGCGCGACTTCAGGCCAACCTAATACTTATCTGATCGAACGTTGATAAATATCTATAGCATAATGAGGATTATTTATTTCAATCACCGACGATAATGTTGGTTCGTAAACAGTAGTCGCTATTTTAGACTCTTTTCCGGTTAAAGACTTAATTCTGCGCTGGAATTCCTCATTAATCTGTTCTAAATGATAACTACCAGTTGGTTTACTAACAACTTGCCAATCGGGAGTTCCATCAGATTTATTTGTATTTGCGAATACTAACGAATTATTTGGTTGTTGTCCACCAAATGTTTTTGATCTAATATTAGGCCAGCTATAATAAACACGTAACTGAGCTAATGCTATCTCTTTTACTGGAATTGCAGTTGGAAAGTTAACGCTAAATTCAGGATTGGTCGAAGTTATTGATATCACGGTAGTTTTTTAAGGAGTTGTATTAGCGACGATCTGCTGTAATAATACTCTTGACTCAATATCCAAGCGATGTTCAGTTGCTGACATTATTGTTATTATTATTGTTTAATTCTCCATTTATTTTGTCAGTAGAATCGCTAACAATTTTGAATGCTTCATCGTAGGTTTTAATTATCGTTACGAACTCTTCGTCAGATATTTTACCATCACTGAGATAAGTTGAAATATATCCAGACAGTTTAGAGTATGTTGTTGTTGCTGTGTGTAATTTTATCATATACTCACGCAATTTATCATTTGCACATGTAGCTATCTTTTTAGCAATAATATTAAAAATATCTGCTATAGTGGTAGAAGTTGAAACGATAATTGTTATAATTGCTGGAGCTGTCATCGTTAATGTTGATAATATTAATCCGAATCCAGCAAAAATAGCAGAAACTGAATACACAATTATATTAATAACCACCATACGTCTACGATATTTTTTTACTTTTATTGTATAATGGTCGATGGTATTTTTTTTTAGTTTGGCCAGACATTCACATGCTTGATTATATCTGTGACGTTGAACGTCGATAGATGACGTTGTTATTTGATCCATTATACTATGATGTTAAGTAGTTAATTAAGTTACAAATTCCAAACACTACCAGTAAGCTTGAGGTAAATTTTTACTCGATGATGCCAGCGTAAACGTTCCTTCAGAATCTTTATCTAACAACACAGATATAGTTTTAAATGAATTCTCAGTCGATGGATTTGTAGTAGATATTCTAAAATCTGCAAAACTAAGTACGGACATCCTATATATATATACCAGTAATCTCTGCAGTATATCTAATGGTATTATTTTCTGGAGTCCACGATCCAAACCCATATTCAACTGTATACACAATATTTCTTATCTGATTGTGAGGAATTTTAATCAGGTTTTTTTTGGAATAATATCATTAAGTTTTGTGTTAATATAAGTAAGTTTTATATCAACATTTGGTGGCCTTCCAAAAATTTGTGATTAATTCTGTTTATGTTTTCGCGAAAACTCAAAAACATATTCACGTGACCGGTAAATTCAGTTTCGATTTTGTTTATTCGATTAATGATTAGAGTCTATTTATCATCGACGTATTTTTTTTGTTGTACCATCACTATCTGTAATTGATTATCCATTATCGGTAATTTTATTTTTGTTCATAATAACGTCTCCACTAAATATACCGCCAGCTTTTCTGACATAATCGTTAACTGATTTACCGGAATCCTGTATTTTACCCTGATCAGTAAAAGTAACGATAATATCAGCAACTGCAACAGAAATTCGTATAAATACGTCTGATAGTCGTATTTTGCTTGTCTGTAATCGTCCTTGTTTATCCTGAAAAACAACTACTTCATCTTGATCCACATTTGTAATATTTAATAAATCATCAATCTCATTTCTGAGTTGATCAAGGGTTGCATATTTAGATAAATCACCTGGCTGCTGAGCTTTACCACGAGATCTTCCGTAAATATCTACCATTATATTTACTGATGTCTGTTTAAATGTGACAATGTGGTATATTCATGCACGACTTTATGAGGTGGTTTTCTTGGCGATGCCATGGATATAGCATCAAGTACATTAGGTACTTCACGACCTCATATTGGTGGATCAGTTAATGTTTGTGTAGGTAACGTTGAATACCAAACTGGAGTACTTTGCATGTTGTTAGCATAGTCTATAAGTTCCCTTTTTGGCGCTAATCCATATGAATTAAACTAAATAATTTCACGTGGATCAATTGCATACGCTACCCAATGGGTACCTGGTCCAGAGTTTTTATCGAGATTTATAATACCTGTTTCAGTAGTGTTCGGTTGTTTTGGTAATTGATCGCGCATAAAAAGCACCTCTAAAGTTTTTTATTTTTAATTTTTTAATAGCATTGAGTAAATCAAAATTAGACATAGGCGAGATTAGTAAACTGTCCCTGGAAGTCTTAGACCTTTTCCGTACCACGAATGCCGGGTCCCTGGTAATCTGAGACCTTTTCCCTTTTTTAGATGTTCGTTTTATTCCCCTTTCGGTCGCTTTCTTTAATGCCATTCCAGCGGCTGTTCCAACAGCGCCTAATGCAGCTGCTTTTGCAACAGCTGGGGCTGCAGCGGCTATTAATGCTGGTATAGCTGCGAGAAGGGGAAAGGTACCACCCGTTTTAAAAGCATCCTTAATAGCTGCCGCAGAAAGATCAAGTTTGACACCTTTATTTGTTTTTTTTGGCTTAATTAATGTTTTTGAATTGACGATCAGTTAACGATAATTTACTTGAACCGCTCATGTGTTTTTTTTAATGATATTGTTATTCCACAGTTATTATTTGATGCTGATTGCAGTCTTTTTTTGTGACCAGGAGTCAGGGTAACATCATCATGATTATATGACATTTATAATACTGATAAATGATCTAATTACACATTACATATTTTCTACTGGAGCATCAACGACTTTCATTCGTCCACCAGCACCTTCTATGAGCATTGATTTATCGCTAAGTATAACAGCAATTGCTCTGTAATTATCAATAGCTCCTCTATTAACACTAGCTCGAAAATGTATATCGACTACTTATTGTCTGGTCAAATCTAAATGTTCGAGCGAAAAGTAATAAATAGGATATAAGCTTGTAAAATCTAGTTGTGATATTTGTAAACCAGTATTAATGTTTTGATCACGTCCCATAAACGACATAAGACGATGATATGCATGTGCTACATGATTTTGATCAAAATTAAATAATATATCCTCGGATGGTTCTTGATGTCCATTTATCCTTAATGAAATCTCACTACACCGAGTTTATCAAATATCATAATAATACGCGTTTGATCATTTACTCGTGCAGCATTTTGTAATGTAATAAATATGTGTCTTGGTGTAGAAAAACCTTCCTGAAGGCTATCTGCCATGCAAATAAACCGTTAATGTTACTCTGGATAGCATCTGTAGTCATTGTCAGCTATGATAGCATTGATTTACCGCCTTGATTCATAAAAGATAATAATCGTTGTTCTTCAGGTATTGAAGGGGTCATTGCAGACATCCAGAGTATAGGTTTAGTAAGAATTACCATACCAGCATCACCGGCGGGTCTCCATATTGCATCATCATCTGCAGCCTTTCGTACTAGTACAACTGTATGTATGGCTCCGAAAATGACTTTTCTGACATTTCTACAGAATCCAAACATGTGTGAGAGTGGAATTGCACATGAAAATATTCTTCTATTTCCTTTTAACATCGCTCGACGTGATCTAAATCCTAAATTTAAATCTGGATCTATATTAATATTCATACTTTGTAGTCTGCTGGGGCGTTTCTAGCAAAAACCTGTGGTCGTCTTATTTCATATTGTTGATATTCTGGAGAATCAGAAGTATCTTTTACAAACAACATTGACTGACCAGCTGATCTTGAATAATCGTCACTATATCTTGCAAGACCAAGTATGGTTGTAGCTACGCCAACATCTTTTTAAATTAATTGAATATGTTGTCCGTCGATCATGTACGTAGCGCTAACAAACAACGCCATAATACCATTAATAACAAAACCAACACTAATTTCGGCTGCATATTCAGTATTATCGGTTTTTAATATTTCACC
The DNA here is from genome assembly GCA_016746295.1 of Potamilus streckersoni. Taxonomy (NCBI): domain Eukaryota; kingdom Metazoa; phylum Mollusca; class Bivalvia; order Unionida; family Unionidae; genus Potamilus; species Potamilus streckersoni. The sequence continues at coordinate 1,255,212 of JAEAOA010000619.1, forward strand.
TTCGACTTCAATAAAAGCTTCTGAGGGCAGGAAGTATCTACTTGTATCATGAACCTGAAGTTCAATTCTTTCTCGTTGATTTGGAATTCGTGCTTCATAAGAATAATACTGATAATCGTGTATAGACTCATCTTTGAGAACTGGTGCGTCCATGTCAAACGCGGGGTCACTCATACACTTAAACATATTTATTATAATTATTATCGTCTAAAACGAAGACCACTTCGGGAAGTAAGACCATTTCGGGAAATGAGACCACTTCCTGCTATCACACTAGCGGTTAGGTTTCTCTCTTTTTCTGATAAAGGTATATCAGCCATAGATGGCATCGCCATTGCTGCTTGTTTTTGATTAGCGGCTTGATTTATTATTTTACTTACACTTTCAGGCATCACTTCAGTACTGGGCAATTTCACCGACTGAGATGGGACAGGTTGTGGTCTGCGTATTAATCTTGATAGTCTATCTTTGATTGCTGAGAATACTTTAATGGCAAGGTTACCAGCAGTGTCTGTACTTTTGTCACGAACAACATCAATAGCTTTCATACCCAGCTGCTTTGCAATTGGTATTGCTTTTGGGGCTAGTCTTCTAAATAGACCCTGAACAACATCACCTAACCCATCTCCGTAGGATGCTCTGTAAATCGGTATTCGAGAGTAATTTGCCCTGACCATAGTAGGTCCACGTTGAGCACCATGCACAATCATTTTATTATTAATTGACTTTATCACTAATTGTATCTAATCACTGTGACTTAGTCACTATAGTAGTCATCGGCAATTTCATTAATAAGTGATCGATACAGATCAATATCCATAATTCCGCCACTAAATAATCGTTTACAAATATCTGCTGCTTCATTAATGATTTCTGGGAAATTATTATCAGCTCGTTTTCCTCCAATCAGAATTTCTAGTCGTTCAACAACAGCAAGGATGTTGTTAGGAAACAGAGTAAAAAGACCACTTCCTAAACAATTTCCGAAAGAGGTATCCGACGGCCCTTCTTCACTTTTTATTTGGGCTGGTTGTTATTTTGGAGATTGTGACATTAATTTTTGTTGTTGTGTATACTGTAATATTTGTTGTATTGATGGCGGTGATGATTGTCGTTGTTGCTCTGGCGGTTTTTGTATAAAGTTAATATAACTATCTATTGCATTAATATACTGTATACAATTAGGGTCACTATCTCTTGCCTGATTAACGTTATAGCGTATACGAAATATCCATTTGTACCAATTATTACGACTTACAAATTTATCAGCATATTTTGGTTTTAAAAACTTTTTTCTATCACTGGAACGTTCACAGCAAACGCAGCTAAATCTTCTACATTTTTAGCGGTTTTAATATCAGCAATAGCATCTACACCAAATGTATAACTTATGTTAGATTGTTCAGATAGATCACCTATATCAGCACGAGCTTGGTTTGCATCTTCAGGTATTTCTGGTACTGGCATCGCATCAGCTATTTCGGCTGGAAGTTCTTTAAGATTTTTTTTTTTGTTTTCTTAGTTCTTTTTTTTTCTATTTTGTGAATTGCTTTAGCTGTCTGATCTAACACAGGTTGAATATCTTTAGTGGTATCTGTTATCGGTTTAAATAATTGTTTTGTATCCTCTGCAAATTCAACTTGAGTTTCCTGACGCTGTTGTAATTGTTGTTTGAAAGCATCACGGATAGGTAAATATTTTTTAATTGCCTCTAAACGCTGGTGAGCTATTTTCCAATATTCATTATATATATATATATATATATATATATATATATATATATATATATATATATATATATATATATATATATATATATATATATATATATATATATATATATATATATATGATTTTTTATATTATATTTTTTAATTATTTTTTTATATTTTTTATATTTTATTATATTTTTTTAATTTTATATATATATATATATATATATATATATATATATATATATATATATATATATATATATATATATATATATATATATATATATATATATATATATATATATATATATATATATATATATATATATATATATATATATATATATATATGTATATATGTCTGATTTTTGTCAAAAATAATCAGTAGCGATCCTTCATTGGAACCTGTGTGTCTTTTATGAAGTCCAAACATGTTCGTCTCTCTTATGACTTATTATGCGGCACGTCATAATACTGTTTCTTTTGGCTAGCATTCCTTTCTGGAATGTGTTATTTTGAGGGGTTCTCCATGAGGCAGAGAGCTCAAGGTATGCTACTGATTATTTTAGGGGCGAGGACTGTCTACGCATTGCTGTTTCGATAAGTACCCCTATGTGAAAACTCCGCGGGTACAAAAGTGTACTCACGTGGCTGACACAGTGAGATATTTATCGAAACCTGAGGCGCGCCTCGCCCCCAATTATATATATAAAAGGCATCCCCGGGGCCAAATCCATTTCGGCGAAATCTGAAATCGAACCACAGTTGTCTAGATTTAGAGTCCAACGATCTACCCCTACACCATGCTGCGTTCGATGAATATAACAGTTTTAATTATTACTATATGCTTTTCTTATTAAGCAATAAGATTAATCTCTGGTTTTACAACTATAATTTTATTAAGATAGTTAGCCATTTATGTGTATGAATCTTACTAAAATATATAAATATATAAATAAAATTACAAGCATAAAAATGGGAAATAACCCACTAGGCACAAACACCGGAAATCGATTAACGCATTCGTCATTATTGGAAAACCCAGATGTGTATACAATGAGAGAGAGTCTAATTCCTTCTTTATTTGCTTCTTATGACCAATAAGTTGGAATATTGTGCAGTCTGCAGCTAAAATACATCAGCCGGTTATATGAATTGTATTGAAAATAACGCAGGAATAGAATAATCTGTTTTTGTCATAGATCGATAAACACAAGTAAGTCTTGACTGGTGAAGTCAGCTTATTTATAAAGGTAACTGTTTAAACCTGTCTGCTTCAAAACTATTTAATTCACTAAGATAATCGCTTACCAGACTAATGCATCACGCTTTGCTGTAGAAAAACCTTATATTACGACATCTGTCTTAAGTTTACAATGGAATACCACACTACACTATAAAAAAGGATTCAACTACGTCAGTATACATAGGTAATCAATAATTGCTTTTAGGTCATCCAAGGTCAGTAGGTATAAACAATCGTTTACATTTATCGGGCTGGGGAACTAACAGTAGGTTTGGTTTCTAAACAGACAGACAGAGAGATAAACAGACAGACAAATAAACACTTAAAATGCTACAGATTTCTGAAATAAGTCGTGTAAATATATGACTCAATCTTAGAAAATCTAGATTTCTGAAATAAGTCGTGTAAATATATGACTCAATCTTAGAAAATCTACAGATTTCTGAAATAAGTCAATGCAAACATATGACTCAATCTTAGAAAATCTACAGATTTCTGAAATAAGTCGTGTAAATATATAACTCAATTATAAATATTCACACATTTACAGATTTTAACATAAATAATAATTTATTTTAATTTTTGTTTGTTAGCGTAATGATAATAATATTTTAATTTGTTTTTGGGCCTAATTTCAGATTTTAGCAGATTTTTTATAAATAATTCATGCAAACATATGACTCAATTTTACAAAATCTAAAGATTTCTGAAAGAAGTCATGCAAACATATGACTCGATTTTACAAAATCTAAAGATTTCTGAAATAATTCATGCAAACATTTGACTCGAATTTACAAAATCTACAGATTTCTGAAATAAATCATAAATTTTCTCACATTTACAGATTTTAATATAAAAAATAATTTATTATAATTTCGTTTGTTAGCGTAAATAATATCAATTTTATTTTATTTTTGTTTGTTAGCGTAATAATAATAATATTTTAATTTTTGTTTTTGGGTCTAATTGCAGTTTTTTAATAAATAATTCATGCAAACATATGACTCGATTTTACAAAATCTACAGATCTCTGAAATAAGTCATGCAAACATATGACTCAATTTTACAAAATCTAAAGAATTCTGAAATAATTCATGCAAACATATGACTCAATTTTACAAAATCTACAGATTTCTGAAATAAGGCATGCAACCATATGACTTGATTTTACAAAATCTATAGATTTCTGAAAGAAGTCGTGCAAACATATGACTCAATCATAAATTGTCTCACATTTACAGATTTTAATATAAATAATAATTGATTTTAATTTTTGTTTCTTAACGTAAATAATATTAATTTTATTTTGTTTTTGGGCCTAATTTCAGATTTTTTTATAAATAAATCATGTGAATATATGACTCAATCTTGGAAAATCTACAGATTTCTGAAATAAGTCGTGTAAATATATGACCTTTATTATCTTTAGTTAAGTCAATTTAATATTATTTTTGTATTTTAAATAAATAAATAGCAGCAGGGAGGGTGAACCTCTACAAAATTTTTGCTCGAGTTTTTAACGAAAAAAATAGTTCGATAAAGTCATGGAAAAAATGTCAATAATAGCATAACAAAACTGAGCTAACCTCATGCGGTTTTTAACCGTACGGTAAAATAAAAGTTAGAGATTTTGGTTTAGGGTTATTGACCTTTTTTCAGCCTCTTTGGGAACCCTTATTTTTGGTTAACGACACGAGCAAAATTTTGTAGGATTCACCCTCCTTGCTGCTAAAACAGTAACGTACCTTCTCATTACTCTCAGACGACCATTGCATGAATCCAATCCGGTTAACTAACCTTTATTTTCACTATTACGGTCACAAACCCTGGGAACGTGAACCATCTAAGGAAGTAGCCCATTTGTACCACGGGATAATGTAACGTCATGAAATTTATTTTACAATATAAAATGTTTAACTTGTTTTGTTATTTCAGATTGCATCATTTTTTAATTTGTGTATCAATTTCTATAACATAAGTGTGAAGTTAAAGTTCTGATAGTACAAATAACGGTTGATGATGTCATCATATTCAAAATTCGAGCCTAGACGGATGATGGACCCGGCAGATTAAAAATGTGTTGGATAGATTTTCCAGAGGTTGCCACTTGGTAAGGTCATCTGTTATACTGAGTTCTTTTTTTTCATATAAGAAAATGATAGTGAAGAAGAAAATATTATAAATTTCCCTAGTACTAAAAGAAAACATATTCTGCGCCGTGTTCGGAACGATTATTAGACACTAACGCATATTTACTGCAGAGTAGAAGCTGGTACAAATGGGTTACTTCCTCAAATGTTCACGTTACCAAGGTTTGTGGCCGTATTGGTGAAAATAAAGGATAATTCGCCGGATTGGATTCATGCAATGGTCGTCCGAGAATGATGAGAAGGTACGTTACCGTTTTTTTAATGGATATGTGTAGTTTTTCTGTCTTCGTGCGATTCTGAAGGGATGAAAGACGCGTGAGAAAATTTGAATCGAGCGGAGGGTTGTGGTCTATTTGCATTACTTTATTATTGTATAATACCATTAAGACGATTTCATGTAGCCAGTAATTTCTTCGTGCTTTATTGATAAAACTGCAGACTCCTGTGCTTTAAGCATGCGAGGCGACTGGGCCTTATTACAGTGACAAATGACTGTTCAATACAACGCCGCGGTTAGATTACTTTAGGAAACAGAGCAAATACGTCATAGGTCGACAATAGTAGACCTTTAGAAAACAACGATGATTCGCTTGTAATTTATCAGTTTTATGCCATCATATATGGACTACTTGACATTATATTTCATTTGGAGTTATATATGTTAGTGGATATGTGTCAGCGTCATTAAGGAAGAGAATGTAACTATTATATTACGAATATATGGTCTTACACTATGCAACAGAAAGATGCAAAACCAACAAATATCATAAAATTGAACAAATAATGTAATTGCATATAATGCAAAGGGAAAATTTAAAAGGAATTTATAGTAATGTGAATTAACCCCCAATAATCCTAAATGATCCAATACAAGTCCAAATCTACAGAATATTCAGATTGAATTCCAATTAATTTGAATGTTTTTGTGTATCATTAGCCTTGAATAATTTATTACACCAAACGCCTTGATGTACCACAATGATATAACCAATATTGTAAAATCAGGTAAGTGTTTTTAGCCCCAAATTAAATGAGAATATTGTAAGTCTAATGAATATTTTAAATAAATGCTGCCTTCGAAATTTTAACTGAACACAACCAAAAGTGACTCAGCAGACTGATTATAAAGTGTAAATTAACAATTGCTTACGTGGACCTTTCTATACAGTTGTTCCCTTGACACATGATACTGTCAATTTCCATGGATGAAGGTCACTTTCAATAGAAAATTCCAAAACATATTGTCAACAATTTCGCTTTTAGAGCATTTAAAGTCATAATCAAGACTAGGTATTGGATTCGATGTCAAGCAAAGATAAAACTCATGCAGGCCATACATAATTCTACTCTCAATCACGGACAAAGACGAAGCGGATAAGATATATTAAATAAACATAATTAAGCAAAACTTATTTCAGCTGTGAAAATTAATGAAGAACATTCTTGGCATTGAGTCACTTAAATAGAAAAGTCCATTAAAAGTTTTCTCGTCCTAATCTTAGATGAAGCCTATCTTTTAACTTATTGGTCTCCTTCACTCGCCTAGACTTTTTTTCTGATGTTTGTTTGATCCTGATTAAAGTTTTGAGCATATACGATATTAACGCTTACGTGAAACAATTATACTCCCTGCCAAAATGTGGAACGACAAATTACTGTTACCCAGTTTCCGTTTATCCATTTATTAGTATGCCCGTTATTTCTTGATTCATCCCTTTCAAACCTAGGCTCAGCTTTTGTGTGTAGGACAGTTTTTAAGAGACGTTTTGATTACACAGTTTTCGTAAGATAGGCACATAAATGTTTCTTCTTCTGCGAACTCGTCAAAAGTTATATCTCTGCATAATGAACACTCGACTTCCAAGATAATATTGCACACACAATTAATAATATAAACCGTTTGGTTGCATTCAGTGAGATAGTACTTTGGTATGACTCGACTTTATTCCTAAGTCTTACATTTCTTTGGGCTTGCATTATCAAATATCAGGTACAGTAACCCGAATACACTATGTATTAGATTATGTGTATATACAATCAAAACATCATCCATTTACACCAGTGCAAATATTTGAGTGCAAATATTTGAGTGGAAATATTTGAGTGGAAATATTGAGTGGAAATAAGGCCAATATGTTACCAAACCTTTGATCACTAATGCCACCATACCGACTTGCTCCCTCTGCAGGGTCATGAACAACAGCTGCTTCATGCATTGATGCCGATACAATTTTGTTTTATTTCACATAATGTTAATTGATTTCGAGACTTATAGTCGTGTATAAGTCCACGAAGAAAAACTGGGATGTACTTGTTTTGTTTGATGGATCATTAATCGTTACTCCTTAAATTCGTGTTTTAACTAACATTTTACCTGGTGAATAAAAACATTATCCGATGAATAGAAACGTATATGCACAGCAATTGCCGTAAAATAGTTGCTCCCACAGTCTTATTGCTGGCGATTTTCTCGATAAAACTCTTCCCAAGGGTTATACATTAATAAAGAAACTCTAAAATTTTCACGTCGAGAGGGTAACATATCTGAATCTACCATATCTGAGCGTGTTTCATGTGTGAATCTCACAACAAACGTAGATTCGGATACTGGGACATATGGCTTAGGGAAGGGACTCTTGTCATTTCTGGGTCATTAATATATGCATGACAAATTGTTAAGAAGTAATGAAATTAGTTCCAAATTTTATGACGCATGTAATTAAAGCGGATGTGGTCCACGTACAACAGATTTACAGGAAGAACACAAAGGTTGTCAAACAAATTATGTCATGTGACTGCAAAAAACTTCAGTTTAGGATTACTTTGTTTACCGCATATACTCACTTATGTTACACATTACCTATATCCATATAAAGTCTTCCAACCTGTACATTTGAAAATTCTGCTATCAACCAAAATGACTATATAAGAGACCGCTCCGTTGGCCTAGTGGGCAGAGTGTCCACCTTGGATGTCTTAAGTAGAGGGTTCGAACCCCGGCAGAGTCGTACCAAACACTTATAAAAATAGTACTAAGAGTTGCCTCATGTGGAGCTAATCACTAGGGTGATACCTTCTAGGACTGGTAAACCTGCTATCAGGACAAAGTGACCTGGTGTGACATTATGCTATGTGCTTGTGTTTGATGCCCCAATGCTAAACATCACTATAACTGCCATACTGCAGATATAGTAACGATATTAAATTGAAAATTGGATAAAGATGCAATAACAATCCAAATGACATATTTTAGAAGCGATTAAAGATGTCAAATGAGGTTTTGCAACCAGCTGCAAATTTCTTTAACACTTTGACAAAAAAAATTGCTTAGATTAAAAGAATATGTAGTTTTAGTCAAATACACCAAAACCATTCAATTATAATGGTCACAAATATTTACCAAAATGCAATATTCTACTTCAGGGTGTGGCTGTTTTATAAAAACTGTTTCACATACCATGTTTTTAATGTTAAGATTACAGATCTATGACGTGTCAAGATGCTGAATTCATCTTTTCTTGTTCACTATGATCATCTTGAACTAATCAGGCTGATATTTATTTATGGTGACATCCATAACAAACATATTTGATATAATTTTTGTTTCTTTCTTTTGATGACGGATTTTGTGATCAGATTTTTGAACCCATAAATATTCTATGAATTTATAAATACCTGACGATTGATCAGTAAATTTAATTTTCTTGTCTTATATGTTCATTCATTGCTTACACGAGTTTCATGAAATTTTATCTGGTATATATATATATATATATATATATATATATATATATATATATATATATATATATATATATATATATATATATATATATATATGTATATGTATATATACATACATATATATATATACATATATATATATATATATATATATATATATATATATATATATATATATATATATCTAATTTTAAAGGGTAATATATATATATATACATATATATATAAATATATATATATATTTCTAATTTGAAAGGGTCATTTATATATATATACATATATATATACATATATATATATACATATATATATATATATATATATATATATATATATATATATATATATATATATATATGTTTCTAATTTGAAAGGGTCATTTGGTTAATACTATTTTAAGTTTTAATTTGTTAACCTTGTTGAATTGCAATTTAAACCAGAGGTCAATTTTGTATTTAGCGAATAAATTCATTCATAAATATCCAAATCTGAGTGGAACTCTATATGCAAGTAAACAACTTGTGATCTGATTTTCAGGATGTGAGGTCTGAAACACAAATCGGAACTTAATCCAGACTGGCCATTGTTGAAACTACTGTTCTTTTTATATCTGTTATTGTCAATGCGACGTTCTCCGAATTGGGTATTACATTAGTATAAATGGGATGAATTAAAGAGAATGTGGCACCTATCTCACACAAGTCAAATTTGGTTTTGTTTTAATTGATATAATTAATTTAATCAATGTATTCATTCACTGGTCAATAAGGTCAATAAATTTTCATATGTTATCATGCTAGATGGAATTGCTCTGAGTTCATTTAAAAAGTATTTGGATTAGTATGAAAGTGATTCCTTCAGTACTATTTATACATGTATACTATTCGAAATCCCATTTGAACTCATTTGCATTACTCAATACTTTTTGGATTTTGACAGAATGTTTAGGAATGTTTAGATTTTCAGCCAATATAGTGTAAGTTAATTTTACTTTGTCAATTTGCATGTTAGTGGAAAAATACATTTTCAATTTTGCAAGAATTGTTGGTTTTAGTTCTCTGAAGTTGAATTGTGTGTTTTAAGGAATGAATTCTATATAAATCTTGTTATTACATTTTTATTTCATTTTTTTTGTTGTTAAATGTTGCTATTATTATTATGATTTTGTTAGCATGGGTCTAATGTTTTGTTAGAAACATCATCTTTACTTAAATCGTAAATGTGTCCGATGTAGGCACGAGCTGTGTATGATAGTAAATTCGTAGCAAGTAAACATTCAGAAGTAGCTAATAATTGTTAGTAATGGCTGATAATTGTTTAGGTTTTCCTAATGTCCAGATACATTGCGAAATTACGCGTGTCCTCCGTGCAGGTGTACATGAAGCGAATTATTGACTTGGTTTATGTACTTAGTTATCTGAAAAGAATTAGAGTCAGAGTCGTAGCCCATTTCCTCATCTTAGAGAGGCACATAGCTTCTATTACCTAAAAAAGGTATTTTTGTGCTAGAAAAAGTTGTCTGTTCTTGTGTCTAAATACATATTTTCCCTGGAGAACAGCACTACTGGTCTGGACAAAGACATTTTCTGAAATTCTTCTAAATTGGAATGGAACAATACAAAATGTTCTTCACTGTGAAAATTCTGGAATTATTCTGTTAGCCTTCGTCAGACGTCATCATCCGCCAGCTTGGACAGACACCGAACTTCAGACTGTCAATTTAGAACTGTTCTGTGTCTTATATCTTTTGTTTTGTACAAATAATTTGGATGTCTTTATTAAATCGTAAGTCTTCTTTAATATACATGTATTTACCTTTTCTCCGTGTTTTCTAGGGAAATAAATTTTGTTAAAATTTACAAAGCAAAGCTTTCTTTACTCTTTCTTTGTGTTACTTTGAATGAACCGATTCGTGTGTGTATATACATATATATATATATATATATATATATATATATATATATATATATATATATATATATATATATATATATATATCTGTCTTTATATATATATGTATGTATACATATATATAAAGACAGATAGATAGATAGATATATATATAGATAGATAGATAGATAGATATATAGATAGATAGATAGATAGATAGATAGATAGATAGATAGATATATAGATAGATAGATAGATAGATAGATAGATAGATAGATAGATAGATAGATAGATAGATAGATAGATAGATAGATAGATAGATATCGATAGATAGATAGATAGATAGATAGATAGATAGATAGATAGATAGATAGATAGATAGATAGATGGATGGATGGATGGATGGATGGATGGATGGATGGATGGATGGATGGATGGATGGATGGATGGATGGATGGATGGATGGATGGATGGATGGATAGATAGATAGATAGATAGATAGATAGATAGATAGATAGATAGATAGATAGAGAGATAGAGAGATAGATAGATAGATAGATATAGGCAGTTAGTACAATACTATTAGTTAATTTTGTTCTATATTCTACCTATTTTTTTGTGCAACGTAACTAAATTCAAAACCTAAAGGAATTACGTTTCTTCCATATTAAAAATCAATGGATTATTTCCTTTGGAAGTAAGAAGCTGTTTTGATATTACGCGACCCAACTCAACCCATCCAACTCGACCCCCGCTTTCTTGCTACTATCACTTGCCGTCGATAATTTCTAATGTTCCAATTTATATGCTCTTCAATTCCCCGTTTTATTCCCTACCCATTATATCCGGTATCCGCCAAGCTTACTCAGTGCAAAAAATATTTTAATTATGGTGTCATATCTCTAACATCTATTATGGGTAGTGGTCTGAACGATTCAATTAGTGACTTGATTTATTTTCCGCCTCTAGGTAACAGAAGACTGAAGAAACCTACATGCAAGTACCTCTAAATGAGAATTTCGAGTCTACACGATCAACGGTTACCGAGATATTTCAGTTTGAATATAAATGTCCAAATAATCTTAATGGGCCATGCACAACTTCGGCAGTTTCCGTAACCCGAATACTTGTTTCGACACAAGACGATAAACACCGTATGGCAAATCGTGGTTGTTCTAACGCTGTCGAATCTGACGATTGTCTGTATAGTTTCTTGATTGCATCACTGGAGGGAGATGTCTAGATTCTGAGTGAATTAGATGAATTATGTATGTTGCCGTCTTAACATCACGAAATCTGGATTATCATCAACGAGCAATTTTTTACCCGCTAAACGTTAAATGAAAGGCAGTATATAAAAAGCATTGACATTTGTCGATCGATCGAGAGACACGGGGGTGGGGGAGATGCAGCCTTAAGCAATGCCTTCTATCAGCCATTACTTACAAAAAAAAAAACTGAAAGAAAATCTTTGTCAAATTATCTTCGTAAAACGCGTTTCTTTGCAGGTGTTCTCCAAGGCATATAGTTAGCGTGTAATATAAAGTATATCTTTCCCAAAAGGACTATGAAATTGAAAAGTTTCCCATGATCAAATCACTACGCATGGTTAACTGATGATTAACATTATGGCAACTCTTTAGTACGTTTCACGTCACATTGTTTTTGTGCAATGTAAATTACATCTATATTTTCATGTATCGTATATACAAGCCTGTTTTGAATTAAATCTTCAGATTGTGCTGATATATAATGGACAAAAAGTGTGTCCTGCTATTTAATAGTGATCTAAAGGATCGCATGTCAGTTATGTCAGGAAAAGTATAAGTAAATCATAGTGTCTTTTTATGGCGTTTCTTGCACGATTTTGATAGGTAAAACAGTGCGAAGCTTTAAGTGAAAATAGAAAGAGCCGTCAGGGGTAGTCAACCGTCATAAAAAGAAATAAGCACATAATATAAACAATGTTGCAAAACAACTGGAAATTATATTACTCTTATTGTTGACTATTATGCTTATTGTACAAAGTTCCTGCATTGAGGTCACAAGGCTTGAGCGTGAGTACGGGCTGTGCAGACTGTTTGAAGGAAGTCGATGGGCTGTTTCCGTCGTGGTGGGATTTTGATGATAATTCAATCACTATATCTCCCTATCTTGTGAATGAATGTGCGACTAGCTTTTTTTAGTGTGTATAAAATGTTTAATAAACTAATATCCTAGACCGTGGTATACAACACTCAGGTCTCCCTTTATGTCAACTGTAGTTATTAGGTCAACAATGGTTTCTAGCTGCCTAGAGAAAGGAATAGTGTAGGGAACAATGCTTTCAAGAGATTCTTGTCTAGGTTGACTGCTTTTAAAATCATACATTATAATAGCCAGTGTAACATCAATCTAAAGAACACCATGCCATATCAAAAGGTGTAAACAGGGATCAATTATGTGTTTAATTGTGGAAAAGTTGACTTAGTGCTATCTGCAGTACAGCGCAAATTGTAACATAGAGACCTGTTTTGTTTTTCCCTTTTTTAGCGATGCTGTTCATGTCTTTGGAAAAGTCGCGGTGAAGAGACTTAACTGAAGTACGGAGACGTCTGTAAATCAGCGTGAAGCTTAATTTTTTAAACTCAATTTTATAGAGAACTGTGCATCAATGTTGAATGGCTCACTTGCTGATTTACTTGTGTCTCTTTAGCACTCCACCTTTCACACAAAATCTCGATTATCCGACTCCCTCCATTATCCACCATTATTCCGTTTATACAAAAAGTGGGCCGGTTATCAATGGTACAACGTACATTGAAAGTCAGCAAACACAGACTGCCTTGGTCAGAAGAGTGAAATGCTTCCGCTGCTGTTTGCTGTTTTTCTATTTTAACCTCATCACATACAATTCTGGCATTTGATTAGTCGACATTGTCCAGGGAACGGAACTCTTCATCCTGTAACTGAATGTTGAATGCTTATCATATCTTATATGCAATAAAACTGCTCACTGGACAGCATATGCCCAACATATGTTTTAGAGTCAGCTAGGATTTTTAAGCAGACCTATGCCAAATTAATGTTCGTAATTGCTGGTCCAAATATATCGTATATACCGTGAATTAATTTGATAATTAGCTGTTATAATTAAGCGTATAAACCTAAAATCTGTAAAAGGTTTCTTACTATAATAAGAACCATTAATGTAAGACTGTCAAATATTGCAAAATGACCTCAATTATTCTACAACAATCACCCAGCCATCGACTAAATTTAGAGGCTTTTAAACATACAAGAACTTAAGTTAATACTTAACGTCTATGTCCTCGAACGGAAAAGACAACAAATCACAAAGCCCAGGGTCCGAGTAGTCCAAAGCGCTCGCCTTTACCAATCTTTGCCATTTCACATCAAGTTCGAGTCTTAGGCTCGGCCAATGTGGGTAAGTAAAAAAGCTTGCCAGTCGTTTTCTGTCTAGCAGTGGTTCTTCCACCAGTTACATTTGCCGCCATGTATAGTCCATCATGGGTTGACAAATGTCGTTAAACCCAAAAGAAGAACAAAGACTAATTACGATTTATTTTGATATAACACGCTTATTACCTTTCTTTATATTTTGTTGCAATTCCTGATTTAAATATAGCTAACATTCAGTTAGAAACACAATATTAAACATACATAAATTTTAACATTGAAGTTGCCTTACTCCCCATATCAACTGAATACAAGTCAGTCGGAGAGTGGATTATTTCCAGTCCTCTATACCAGCCAATTTTCCCCATAATTTTCAGTATACCTACTTACCTACCAATTATGTTCTGAAGGCATTAAGAGGATAAATACGGTACACTCCACGATCGATAAACTGATAAAAGGAAGAAACATTATTCAAGTCACCCAAGAATTTAAGAAGCGTTCTCATCGCCCTCAGGACTATTTTTAGAGGTCCCAGTTCGAATTATACCACCCTGTCATAAAACTATTTGACTATTGTATTTCCTACCGAAGTAAATCTAACATGTTGCTATGATTAAGGAAGTACATGTAGCTTCCTAGTAAGAAAGTCCCCTTAGCGAAATAGATCAAGAAGACGAGGAAGTAAAATCTGACTAAGTTATACATGTACTAAGGTCTAGTATGCGTTCTTTAATGTACGGTCCTATTCACACTGTAAATAGGGATTAAGGAACACCAAAGAGACGCATGATAAGGTAAGATAAACTGGAAATTATAATTAGCATCGATAGTGGATTGACTGTTGAGTTTAATATCATCTGATTGACACGATTATTTAGATGTTTCATTCGGATTGCCATCCGTAGGACTGTTTACATTATATAAATAGGTTGTTTCTAAATGGTGTTCGGTGATCGCAGTCATACTGAGGTGCATTTGTGGTGACACTTATTGCAAAATGTCATGGCATATAATGCATCTATTACACTATATGTGCAACAATTCTATCATTTTAGAAAGCATAATTGTATCACTAATAAAACGTGTGGAGGAGAAAATGAAGCAGGAAGAGGAATACAACCGAGAATGGAGAATATATATTGTACTAAATGAGAAACATTAGTCATTTCTTTTCATTTTGAAGCATCCAGTCTAAAGGTTGCAGCACGTGCCACTGAAGAAAAGCTGCTGAAATATACCAATATACGATTCTGAATACGAAACATTACATAAGTTCAAAATCCCCATAGTTAATACAGTGGGTTTATAAAGACATTTTTGTTTTGTTTTGGTAGGGTGTGGTGGGGTTATATGTCGAGTGTATAGATTGACGAACATTCACAAAGTCATCATTCGAGAAAAAGGCAGTTTAAAACTATTCAGTCACTCTATTGCTGAATCCACGTAACATTAATCGATAGACTTAGCTGAGCATTTATGTATTTATAATTAAGAAAACATGCATGAGATGGCATAGGACTCATTTGTAGCTTTAACAAGTAGCAGTATCAAGGGTCCGCGGACCTTTGTGTACGCTTCGTTAGGCTTGAGAATTGCGATAACGGAAAAAAAGATTGTATTCCTTCTTCTATTTATTTTCATGGATATCAAAGCGCGCCAAAGGAACAGTTTATGCCATTCAAGCTAGAGACTATTTTGAGATTAGATCGGCAGTCTGGTGAAAAGAAAATTAAACAGTTCATCATGATTCATATAATGCCTAACGTTTAAGACTTAGAATGTATATAAATGGAGAGATTAAACATATGTTAAAGGCAAAAATTTTGAGTATATGTAAGCACACTGTAATACGAGAAACAAAATTCATAACTGTTTGTAACTTATCACAAAAGGAATAAACATGCTATCCAGTGAAAACATTTAAGAAATACTAAAATGACTCATTACATGAATTATCAATGCAGTCAGGTTTTACACATTGTCCTGATCCCAAAATGTTGATGACAGAACTGTTTGACGTGACTATATCTGAAATCAATAATCAATATGATAAAACATCTCAGGTGCTCGTCGTATTCGTTCATGAATGAATTAATTTGTGCTTCCTTTATTATCGTTGCCACGTTATCGTCACTGACGGAATCCATCACGAATATAATTTTGTTATTGTTCACGTTGAGTTCACCTGTCACCGTGTAGCCGGAAAAAGAACCTGGCCCGATAGTTAGGACAACCAATCAACTGAAAGAACTGCATCAATTTCATAAAGGAAGAGATAGGAAACTATAAGCAGACATCGAAATTGGAGTGCAAGTCGGTGTGACCGTTAAAGAAGCCAAAGTGTACTTAAAGAAGATGTCAGAAGGGTAGTAAAATTATTCAAGGCTACAACCGCCTATATCAATGACAAAATCACAGAAATATTATTCAATGAATGAGGTCAGCAATGGAGCTTGAAAATCAAATAATACCGTTCTTAACAGACCTCTTAACTGGAATGAACTCGTTTTGAATATATCAACGGACTCAGTATAGACGTACATTGACCTTGGTGGGCATTCTTCGAATAATGGATTCAATTAAGACTTTATCAATCGGTTACAGTCTGTAGTAAGAAAATATTTAAGCTGAATTCATCAAGCAAGGTAATATATATATATATATATATATATATATATATATATATATATATATATATATATATATATATATATATATATATATATATATATACAGTGATTACAGAAATTATGAAATAAGTACTGGAGGGAAGAGGCAAAAGAAAGCAAACTCGTCCACGTTAACTCAGAACTAATTGAACTACAATGGAAGTCACTTACCACACAAACTTGAACATGAACCGAACACAAGTATAAACCCTAACAACATACCTTTCGTTTAAAGCCAAGAGGACTGCTTAAATTTAACTCATCGGTGGGAATTGAATGAGTTATTTGAAGACGAAATGAAATGATATGTACGTGCTTTGCCTTATCATGTATAGACTCAGTATAGACGTAAATTGACCTTGTTGGGCATTCATCAAATAATGGGTTCAATCAAGACTCTAGCGATCGGTTTCAGTCTGTAGTAAGATAATGTTTAAGCTGTATTCATCAAGCACGGTAATACATATACAGTGATTAAAGAAATTATGAAATAAGTACTGGAGGGAAGAGGCAAATGCAAGCAAAGGGTATAACTCCTCCACGTTAACTCAGAATTAATTGAACTAATATGGAAGTCACTTACCACACAAACTTGAACATGAACCGAACACAAGTATTAACCCAAACAACATACCTTTCGTTTAAAGCCAAGAGGACTGCTTAGATTTAACTCATCGGTGGGGATTGAATGAGTTATTTGAAGACGAAATTAAATGATATACACGTGCTTTGTCTTATCATGTTGCTGACTTAGATTAAGTTTTACTCTAAAATCAACAATAAAACTAGTTCGAATTTAGATCGAGCAAAACCACAAATGGGAGGGCCACTTTGTCATAAAAATAAAGAGAAAGAAACATATATATTATACGGCAATATGGATTAGGTATATCAACACAATGGTGAATGATATGGCACACAAGACGGTCTTACGGGACGATCTGGAAAAAGGCTCTTGTAAGACGTATGATCAGTAATAGGTCCACGGAATTGTGGATCTAATAGATACACTCGAGGTTCTACTTCACATCGGTTTATAAGGCGCCAAAGTCATCAATGGGGAAACATTAATTTGTAAGCGGCTGTTCACCAGCATGTTTTGGGATCCAGAATCCTTTTGCGTTTTTTAACATGAACACAAGCAAGACATCAATGTTGCATAATTAACCGATGATACGTTCTCAGGAGCTTCATATTTTTTTACGAAATCAATGATGTGATACAACGTATGGCAGATGCAATGATGCAACCCCTAAACCTGAAACGATGATCCCAATCTACAAAGCCAAACGTCTTTATAGTTTTCGGACGGCGATGGCGACGAATATATTCCACATACATGTGACCGTCATAGCTTCACTGAGTATCTAACGCAGTGTGTCTATTATTCAAATGTAGAATTTAGAGAGATGCAACTGTAACGACTCACTTGTGTTCTTCGAAAACGGTGGCGCAACATGGAATGTTATTGGTCCTTCCACGGGCACGTTCGTAATTGAATCGATCAGTGATTAAATCCGTAAAAGATTTCATTATTGACCGACAAATGATCTAAAATCTACATACGATTAAAAGAGTCTATAGTCATCTTTGCCATCAAAATTAGGACTTGTAGCTGTGGTCGATATAGCAAAAAAAAAATAGTCGCTAAATGTAGATCTAGATTGTTCCAAATACATTAATGAAATTCCTGTTGATATGCATGTTATACTAGATTACGCTACAAGTTGTCAGGACAATTTGAACGATTGAGGTTATTCTAATCCATGACGTCATTATTGATTGCCAACGGCACAACGTTTAAGGACCAACAAGTATAGAATCGCAGGGTTATTTTATGTTTGAGTTTTCCACGAATGCACAACTCAATGATCTAATATAAATTACCCCGATGATAACTGTGTACCTTCTAATCAACACTTCCTTGCTGTAGAACCTTCGTCTTATCCTTGTGGACAAGTAAAGGGCACTCGTGTGATCTTCCAGACCTTATGATCATCCAGACCTTGACGATACAACATTGGATATAGACCTAACGTTAAACAAAACGATAATCATATACATGTGTATGAGACCCATTCGTTTTGTTAACGCATGAAGACTCGTTTACGCAACGTATTACTGAACTGTTTTACTCCTGTTCTCCGGGAATTGTTCATAGGAATGACAAAGATTTTCGTGTTCCTAATGTAACGCGTTTCACCAATTGCTAATGAAATTGCAATGCTAATCGTTGACAGCATCAAACGCATCGAAGCTGATTGGTTAAAAAATCTATGTGTATAGGCTTTTCAATCAATTCAATATCGACTACAGCTACTCGGAAAACAAAGGAACAATTTGCGTAACAATTCTTGCACCTGCTATTGAAATCATTATTGATGATAAACAGGGATTTCGGGTGCAAGCTAATATCTTTCCGATGACTTAAAATCTGGCAAAGTGAGCTGATTGTAATTATACACAAGGTATTAGACAAATTGATAATGAATAAACAAAAGCTCGATTTAAAGATATACTCTATCCCCCATTTGTCATGGGAGCTCACGGTTTGCGGTAATCATAGCGTCATATACACATATTAATATCATCGGGCAAAATCTAATAAAAATAGTATCAATTTAAGAATCAAGGGAATACACCAAAGATATAGCAGATAGTCGGTTGGTTGTCCTTTTTGCCGTGATGGTTTTAATAGACCCAGACTTTGCAGCTGAAGGGTGCACAATTCCGGATCCTAGTTATTCATTTTAGCCGGATTTAGAGCCTGGAGGTGTGATACGACAATATTAATAACTGTTCACCGACCATCTTTTGTGTTTGTGTTTAAGCTTTATTATTACAAACAATTGAAGAATTATGAACAGTTAGGGGATGACTATCTTCCAAAATTTACAAAAAGGGTGTTGGACCTGCAGTGAGCAAATGCTAACAGATAATAATTGCATGTAGGGTTACCAGGCCTTCACTGACGCTCATATATAATGTATGTGAGAGTCATCATCATGTTCCACATCCAAACCGAGGCCGCATAGAATTATTGCAGTAGCGCGCGAAAACATCTGGCAGAAAAATAAATGTTACTCTATCTTGTGAAATCGCCCAATAGGTATTGCTATATCGACGACGCATGATTCGCTGATAAATTGATACCGCTTATATGTACCGAAAGATATACAGAACCAATATTGACACAGCCAGGAAATGAAATATATATTAGCCTAGTATTCACCGGACCTATTATAATTAAAAGCAGAGGTACTAGGTGTAGTGTTAGGTGAACTTTGTGCCAGCCTGTCACAATTCTCTAGCACCGCAGACCTAAATAGTTTCCAGAAAGATGATAATTGGTTGGAAGTGTATATGTATTTTGCACCTGCAAAAATTCAAACTGTACAACAGGTATAACTTCGCAATGACATAATTTATAGGTCAGTGATTCACCCACAAAATCAAAAACGCAAATAAATAATCGAAGCTGAACAACAGCTGCGATATGAAATCACCAAGAGAACAGTGCTGCTCTAAAAATACAAATGTTTGTTATCAAGAAACGCGTTATGTGAACTCACTACGGCAACATCTGTTGGAATATTTGTGGCGGTAATTACTGCTGCGGCAACTATGATCGATATATCTGTCAAAATTGTATCATCAACAAAAGTAGTAAACGTTTTTACTGGCAGAACATGATAAATAATTTCCGAACAGTTCTTTTCACGAATACGTGTCAATTCAGAAATTCTAGAGGCAGCTAAAAGTAACCTGAACAAAACTGTTGGGATGTAATCAGAGACTACCGAAGACATAACGATGACCGTAACATAGTTCTAAAGGCTGCTAGTCCAAATTAAAGACATCGAAGACTCAGCTCACAGGTACAGAACAGGGGCGTTATGGAACTAAAACATGTGACGGATTTATCTACTGTAAAATCGACAAAAAATTAAAACCAAAAATAAATACATAAAATTCTTTCATTAAAAATACGTGTCTCTACGAACTGACAGCACTGCTGCTTCCCAATCCGTGAAGCCGTAACAATAGCTTTGAAAACGAAGATTCCGTTAGGGAATGAGTGTGCAAAAACTCGCCAGTAGCGGAAGGTCATGAGGGGTTTCATGCTTCAGAAACAGAACTCTTAAACCAGTCTCAAATTACCATTACTCCATTACCAAAGCAAATCAAGTTTTAAATAGCTCAGTCATTATTTTACCGAAAGCGAAAGTTTATTTCCTGTTTTCAAAACTGAAACCCTACTGAATTTATGAGATAGAGGATATCCATAAAACCAGGAGTAAAACAATGCATGAATGGATGTATCGGTATATTAATCCCACTACAGCCACACCACCGTTATATAATTTACTACTGCCAAGGTAGCACAGGAACTCATGTTGTGGGGCAATGTTGTATGGTTCAGACACCCACCCTCACCTCGCATAAAAGCATGATACTCAAACATATTCTGAGGAAGACCTGTTTCCAAAGCTGGTTAAAAGAGTATCTGACTCTAACAAGTGGAAGCCATGTTGGCTTATATGCGAATCTACTTTGATAAATTTGTATTGGTAATATATTAGCATTCCCTTTTATGAGAAAGAGAACCAGTGGTACAGTTCCTGCTTATAGCATGATAAAAAAATCTATTTGGGCAAATGAATAAGCTTGCTGATGACCGGGCAAAATGACTTTATTTAGTCACCATAAACACATATCTACGAAGTGTATGCATCCATTTGACTCTTTTCTAGTCTACAAACTAACGTCGAGAAAAGTCCATGGACAGACGAAAGATGTGCTGATATGAACACATGTAAGCAATAGTTACAATGAGTGTACATTTTCCATATAACAAAAGAGATATTGGTTGTCATACACCAGGCAGTAATTATTTTAATGAATAATCACCAATCTCATACACGGGTAATGATTCAAATGCCTTTTAGACAGTTAAGATATTTGTCATGCAACATTTAAATACATGCAACTTAATGCGTGAACCTCAAAATATCACTCTTGTTACATTACAAGTCTTAATATTATTTGTTCGATCATACATCAGCTTATTTTAAAGTAGTCGAGTCAATTATCAACGAAGCCTGTACTAATGGAAACATCCATCAGTACCCAGGAGCTGTTATCATTGATTGCAATTATCAAATGCATATTATTATAACTATATAATAATAATAATAATAATAATAATAATAATAATAATAATAATAATAATAATAATAATAATAATAATAATAAAAATAATAATACATATGATGACGTATGTAGTACTCATGTTACGTACAGGAATATTTTAAGTAACGATGCATACTATGCAAAGGTATCGGTACAGAAAAGAGTATGAACTATTTTAAGCATCTATGACAAATAAAACAACTTACCATCTTCGGTTAAATTCCGTTTTGATCTTTTCCTATTGAAGTAAAAAAAATCCTAACGTTCCGGTAGTCATGTTTGCAATAAAGGAGTCAGTATGATTCACCGTGCAATTCACGTTTTCATATGTTCCTACTGAAATGATGGACAGCTGATGTATCGGTATAATTATTGATATAAATTGATACTGACTGCTGCATCAGTTATTGAGAGGGCAGCGTCCACTTGTGAGACAATGCTTGAGAATTAGCAGACATAAGATACACACATGATCTGGCCCTCCTCTATGGACAACCACAGTATGACGTCTTTGTGATATTATAAATGGACAATGAACTGTTTATCTTAGTCAATAGTTCCTTATTATCAGATCAACTTCCTGTCTGATGATTAGGTCACCGGACTTGGATTGCACTTGTAATTTAAATGTGGCTTTCTTGTTATTAAACTGCAATAGCACTAGATTTTTAAACCGTAAAGCAAATATTAATATGGATGTATCCATACTACTTTCGTTATGTATGTATGTATGTATGTATGTATGTATGTATGTATGTATGTATGTATGTATGTATGTATGTATGTATGTATGTATGTATGTATGTATGTATGTATGTATGTATGTATGTATGTATGTAGGTAGGTAGGTAGGTAGGTAGGTAGGTAGGTAGGTAGGTAGGTAGGTACGTACGTACGTACGCACGCACGCACGCACGCACGCACGCACGCACGCACGCACGTACGTACGTACGTACGTACGCATGTATGTATGTATGTATGTATGTATGTATGTATGTATGTATGTATGTATGTATGTATGTATGTATGTATGTATGTATGTATGTATGTATGTATGTATGTATGTATGTATGTATGTATGTATGTATGTATGTATGTATGTATGTATGTATATATGTAGCCACTTGAAATAGATAATTTATGTACAACTGCAAGTGCCACTGGGAGGAACATAAGTCGGAAAACATAGTGATGCCAACATATTAACTGCAACAAAAATTAAATACTAAAGAAGGAAGTTGTTGCAATCCACGGGACAGCTTCGGTTGTATAAGTAGTTAAAGCGTTAGCCTCGGATGCTGTAGGACTGATTTAAATCCCGACAAAGTCAAACCAAAGACTTATAAAAATGGTATAGCAGCTGCCTCGTTTTGATCTCAATATTAAAATGGTAGACTTAGGACTGATCGGTGTTGAGCCATGATGACAGGACATGATGCGACATGTCTGCCATGATATGCCCAAGTACTAGACATCACTATAATTGCCACACCATAGATATCGCAGCGACAGGATTCAGAGTATTAATGCTACGTTAAAAATGCATACTCACAGCCACAGTAGTAAAATACAGTGAAGAGAAATGGATGAATGATTTCCAGAAAAACAGAACAGCTTGCATACCATGCACCATATTGCTGATAAAACCATATTGTTGATAGTAAGCAGAGACTCAAGTCTTACATTCCGTCGGCTTTGACATTGTAGGAGCTAGGAACATAGTCACCTTTGTACAAAGGATTTCGAGAGACATATGCATGAACATATATATATATATATATATATATATATATATATATATATATATATATATATATATATATATATATATATATATATATATATATATATATATTATATAACTGTCCCTAGATTAGACAAAGTTTTTAACCGAACATTTGTTATTCTCTCTGTTTATAATCAATCTTCTTGTTTCTTTTTCAAGTTCAAGAATGAGTAAAAGGCCGGAACAATCTTTTTATGGAACAGGCAAGGACACACGGAGAAAAGATCAAAACGGGTGAAGCATTTATTAATTATAGCTATAAAATTTGATTTGAATTAACATTGTATGAGGGCTAAACTCAAATATTTTACTGAATACATATGAAGTGTAGTATATCCATTAAATGTAAGTAAATATACCCAGGGAGGGATTGTCAGAGCTGTTTGCTCTCATAATTGAAATACAAAATTTGTAACGACTGAAGATAAATAATTATAATGTATCAACGCGTTTATAACAAGTAAACCATTTGCAATAAAAATATACAAATTAAGCCAAGAGCTGTAATAAAAATAATCGAAATAAATTTTCTGATTCCAGTCCTGTCATGACTATAACATGCCAGCAGGAAAAAGGAAACTGATGAACATTTCTCATTACTAATATAAATATCGCAAGTAAAATATGCTCTAGATTATTCTTGATTAATCATGCTGTTTAAATAGTAGGAAGTATGAATGATGGAAAATATCCATTTTGTAAATTTCAACAGGAAACAAGCTTATATTAACATCGAGCTCAGCATTCATTTTCATGGCAAAGATCTTATGTCTAAGTACATAGATAAATATATCGATTGTTATCGCTTCAGATGGCTTCCTTGCTAAAAAGAGCCCTTGATCTCTCAACTTGAAGAGAACAGAATTACATCGCTGGCAGCGACAACAAATATATCCGTAATAATAAAGACATACATATAAGGAAGAACAAACTACTTGTGCGTACATTAAAATATCAGTCACCGATACGAGTAATATCAGGTTGTGCAAATAGGATATAGCTATAGCATTTATTATTACAATACAAAGAAGCACGCTGAAACCTATGATGGATTAAAAACTAAGAAACCGATGAATATTAAATAATGAATATATATATATATATATTCTTTCATATGCCAGTGAGCCATTAAAGACGATGCGAATAGAAGCGGGACAACACCAATCAAATACATCAGAGGAAACGGCGTCTGAAGAGAAAATGTAGGTGTTATCCCAATAAATTAGCTCTTTTGAAAAGGTGATAAGATATATGGCTTAATATTTTATATGCCTTTATGTTTTTGTCTATTGATAATGTTATGCAGATAATCTTCCTGATATAATTTGTTGTTTTCTTTAAAGTGGTTAAACATATTGTGGAATAAGGTCTGATTTTTATTCGGATTTTAGCATTGCCTCGGATATCTAAAATGACATGCTAAAATAGATTGGTTTAAACAAATCTTGATACAACACGTCTCAAATCTGAAACATGATGCTTTTGCCAAATTGTTTGCTGTTTCGTGTAGATGATAACATATGTGGTACTCTTTAACATCTTGCACTCAAACATGCAAAATAAGACTAGAAAACTGCCTTGCACAAAGGACATCAAGGTCAGGACATTCTTCTTCAAGCTCAAACTGTACTCAGAGACAATCGTATATATATATATATATATATATATATATATATATATATATATATATATATATATATATATATATATATATATATATATATATATATATATATATAAATGAGCATTGGAATGGGAATTATCAGCAATCCCCGAGTTCAACCATCTTTCATCCAGTTTGTCAGAATCGATGGTAATCATATGACGAAGCTTAATAAATTATTCGGTATCTATAAGA
This sequence comes from Potamilus streckersoni, assembly GCA_016746295.1. Lineage (NCBI taxonomy): Eukaryota > Metazoa > Mollusca > Bivalvia > Unionida > Unionidae > Potamilus > Potamilus streckersoni. The sequence goes on from JAEAOA010000619.1 coordinate 1,280,865, forward strand.
AAGAGTTACATGCAATGTCCAGTGTAAACTTCGTTTGATGTGTGTATATGCTATGAACGAAGTATCAGTGGCAAATATTGCTAAGGTAGGATACTGGTAGCTAATTCAAAATGTCCAGATAGTGTTAGAAACAAACTAAGACTTGGCTAAGCTCAAGGCTGTAGAGGTCATGCTAAAATGGAAAAATGAAAGAGAATTAGAACAGGAATTAAATGTATGGCAGATGGCAGGAAAAATCAAACACTTTCGGCCAAAATAGTGATAATAAGTGAGGTTTAATGGTTAATCACATGATGAACCAGCGCGGAAAGAGATATAAATGTAAATGCAGAAATAGGTACGAAAATCTAACCCGTGTGACACAAATACGCTTGAGGTATTATAAACAAGGTTCCTCGATAACCGCTTCTTCCGGGAGTTAGCAAAAAGTTTTGAATTAATATGAGAAAAACTGTGAGTAAATTAAACTGGCAACATGACTAAAGCATACATCACATAAGGTAGAACATATTACACCTTCAAAGACAAGGGATGGATTTTGAGAGTATCACTGATAGTTTTCACAGATCTTGCCATAGGGTTTTACAGCCAGCTAAACCATGCCGTATTTCACATTTTGAAGCAGACTCAACATTAGATTAATTATAAACCATCATTATGTCTTAGTGATGATATTATTTCAGCACACACACAAACACACATACACGCACGTACACACGCACGCAAGCACGTACAACTGAAATTAAACAAGAGCTGAAACATAAAGGAAACTATAATCAAGGCTGAATGAATCACCGGCCCAGTCTCTCGTCCAGTCATCTGCACATTATTATGTGGCTACAAAAATATTACCCAGAAAGCTCAGGTGTGCAATTAATTGCGGTATTTTCGGTAATCTGAAAAAATACGTCCAGTCAAAAATTATGTGAAACATTAAGCATACCGAGACATTCTTTAACAAGTTCCTTAAGTTGGAGAAATGCAAGGAATGTAAGTTTGAAGGTCAGAGCAGATAGTTTTAGATCGTATCTGAACATAAATCATTAACAAACGATTTGATACTGAGAGGCATAGACTAAACAATTTTGATCAAAACTGTGATAACATGTATAAATATTAACCAGGATGTGATGGTAAAACAGTTGCTCAAAACGTACACCAAGTGTCATACTTATCAATATATGCATGGGTTGGACTATACTTTATGACACTTGGACAGCTGAAGGCAGATGAGATGAGGAAGTGAATTTATGTTTTCGTGTGGAATTTTAACGGCACACGAATATCATTTAGTCGATGAAACTCATAGGCAATGTATGGTAAGTGCTTTGCAAGAGACTGGGGCTAAGCCGCATTTGAAAATAACGGTATACAATAACTCCCTAGTTAATTCAACAGCCACTTTATATACATATCGCACAAAGAATGCATACATTAAGCATTAGAAAAAGACGAGAGGAGATTGGAAAGAAAGTTTTAGGTCACACTCCACCGATAAGCCAAACAAATGAGTAATTATAGCTCTATATCTAATTGCTATTTCAATTTAATTAGAACACACACGCGCAGTTGATAATGCTGTCGGTATAATATAATTGACCAGTCATTCAGTGACAGTGAGCGCAGCAAGCTGTTTGCAGTGACTACAAAGCCTTCATACTGTAGTTCCAGAACTACTAGAATTTATTATAGAGTTAGAACCTTTGTACACATGGCAGGAAAGTGTTGGCAACGGCAGAAGATGGGTGTTGTTCTATGTCTAACGCAGTATTGCAGCTCACTGTATTCTATGCATGGTGGCATGGCAAGAACCACCGTCCTACAGGAAGCTACGACCAAGCCTACCTACATACCCACATTTGCTGAGTCCAAGACTCAAACCCGCACTTACATAGGTGAGACGGCAGTGGTTGGTAAAGCTGAGCACTTCTGGATCCGGGTTTGTAGAAGCCTGAAGTTGTGTGGAACTGACACATCCACATGTGATCATACGTTACATAGATAGGAAATTGACGCACGAAATAATTAGTAAATTTCTAAGAACAAAGAAGTTAATACATGACAGCTTATACAATTTATAAAGAGAACTTATGAGGCCTGTATGAACAAAGACCCTGTCAGTTGTAGTTACTGGACTCAGTCTAATGCCACATAGCTCAAGGCAATCTTGAATGAGGCCATGCTGGTAAAGCTCAAATTAATTAAATATACACTGAACATGTGACAAACATAATATCATAATATTATGGAACTATGTCGAGCTTTATACTGCTACTACTGCTACTACTAAAAATAATAATAATAATAATAATAATAATAATAATAATAATAATAATAATAATAATAATAATATACATAACAATACTACTACTACTACTACTACTACTAATAATAATAATAATGCAAATAACTATTAATGAATGTTAGTGTTGATTGTGCTCATCATTCAAATCAACATCCCGTCACAATCGTGATTCAATCCTGAAGCTCTGAAAATCGCCATTGATTGTAACATTTTACTCATATATGCCAAATATGACGTCTGTGTAATCGGCGATGGGATGCGTATAAGTCCGGCAATTAAAATGCAATTTTTTATTTGCACTTAGACGAAATTTAAGGTAGAATTTAACTTGAAAACACATAAGTTCATGTAATCTAGCTGTAATCGAAACAAACTAATTATTTTGTATAAGCTATCACGAACACTCATGTGAAAGTTAGAGTACTGTGAACTTGAAATGTGATGGCATGTTGGGGTTTGAATTCAACTAAATTGGTGTTACTAAATAGACCTGAACAATTTATAACAAATTTATTTAAAATAGACCTTCACAGTGCCACAAAAAGCGAAGTCTTGCGAAGGTTTAACTAAACAATCATTGCTGCTACATTCATAGCATAGTTTTCAATACTTGGTTTTATTACTCCGTTTTGTCTCTCATTAATATAGTTACTGTTGAAAATCGCAAAGTAGGTTAACCAACAATGATGCAAGAAACATGTTGATCAATATATGTTTAGGTCCTATAATTTTTTTTCAGTCTTCCAATGAGTGACAAGGAAGAAAAAATGATTAATTACCGAGAACAAGTCGAAGAAATGAGAAGGTAAGTAGTAATCAGCTACGCAGGGATATTCCAACTTCAAATAGAGTCCAAATATACAGGAAGTATTGTGTAATAATTGATTAGCAGTACGTGAATGGTTTCATCTTTTTCAAGTGCTTACGTAGCATCGCTTCATTGTGATGTATTTCCATATTAAATCTTTGCTTCTGAGGAGTTCATTTTCGGAGATTAATTTATCTTATTTAGTTCGGACAATTCTCAGACAAATCATATTTGAGTTACCATATATATATATATATATATATATATATATATATATATATATATATATATATATATATATACAGAGAGAGAGAGAGAGAATGACCACAACATTGCAATGTCATATGTAATTAGATTTTATCGAAAAGATAATGATGTTTTCATTACATTTTAGGAGAATGAAGAACATAATCTTCTTCTTTCCATTACAATTTCAGGAAAATTAAAACATTGGAGGAAACAAACAGGTGAGACCTAATAACCATTTTCATATATATATTAACAATGTAACATTATTACATTATTATTCGCTTCAGACAGAAAATGAAAACACGTTATACATTAAGCAATAAACATTCGACTGTATGATGTAGACCACGAAATAACATATGTGTATCTTTGCTGATGATATATGATTTTGTGTTTAAAGTTGAACTAGAATATAGATAACTCAACTGACGTTTTTGGTAGAAGAAATACCTGCAGGCCATTGATATCTCTTTAAAGAGGAACATTTATTACTTTCTATTGTCATAAGAAATAACCATGAGGTTTACTACTCAATGTTCAGTTCGTCAACTCTATTACAGTATGGTAATTTAAACGTTTAATCTGCAGACCAGTTTGTTATAATATCAGGAATCTGCTAAACGGAAAAAACATGAACCCGAGCGAACACCATTTATATTGCAAGACACTTTATGATCGTACTATATTTACATCATTGTCGAACAACAACCAAATATACAATAATAAAGCAACAATAAAAACCGATATCAAATATATCATTTTCGCCAAGATTAGCACACTAAAACGTAATAAAGAAGTTTAGTTTTCCATTGACTATTGTTGTAAATGGCCAAGTGCGGTGTTTATTGTGAAGCATACCGATATATCATATATGATTTGTTGTTCGCATATGTTGTCCCGTGGTATCATTGACTCGTGGTGTATATCCTTCTTACATCTTTATTGAAGATTACATTGCTAGACAACTATCAAGGAATGCATGTATGCATGTATCATTGACTCGTGGTGTATATCCTTCTTACATCTTTATTGAAGATTACATTGCTAGACAACTATCAAGGAATGCATGCTTTTTCTATCTTGTATCTCAAACCTGATGATAACATTTGCTGTCGTCCAAATGTAATGCCTCCAGTCTTGATGACCCTACCGTCTCATCTCTAATCATGTCATTGTTACCATTTGCAATTAGCTCGGGTTTGTGGCACAATGGTTTCTGTTTGCCACCCATTAAACATAGCAGCATGTAACCAATGTACATGTAAATGTACCTTATGTTGAGTATTGTTTCTTCATACAAAGTTCTATGTTATCTTTAGGCAATATTACTTATTATTAAAGTATGCAAATCAATATTACCTCTACCATCAGAAAACTAAGTTATAGTAATATAATCAGTAAACTAAAATATTCTATGATTTACCTGTAAGTATTTGTATGTAAATTACTTTTAGTTAAAAGCAATAAAGTATAAAACATGAATATATTCAGTCACTGCTCTTTACCACACAATCGTGTGAAATCTGTGCAATCTACCTTACGAAAATTGTAAACATTGTAAACCAATAAACAGTTATATTTATTGGTTAGTATTCATCCTCCTGAGATTCTGTAATCTTATCAATATTCATATTATCAATAAGTGTGAATGACTCGAAAAATCAGAATGAATCCGACTTTGCAATAGACCCCACGAAACAACATAAACTTTTGGTTTTGCGTCCAATTAAGCACATTTACTTGACCTCGTACAACCAAGAGCAAAATCAATCAGCAGACAAGGCATTAGTTGTGCGATTTTTGATTACTACTGGTATTGATAACAAGACATAAGGGATGTACTGGACACAATCACTCTAATGATCTTAATTAAGCATGGATAGCAAAGCAGTCAGTATGGCATTAAATCGCTCAATTAGGCCATATATTGCATGTTGATAGGCCGTGGCAAACACTTTGTTGTATTTACTAATGTCTTTCAATCACCAACCAATACAAGTTTAGCCACAGTTGGCAGCGGCTGGCCCTTTGGTGACACAGAATATTGGATGCTTAGTCACAAAGTCTGCAATAAATGAAATATATATATATATATATATATATATATATATATATATATATATATATATATATATATATATATATATATATATATATATATATCCTATTTATTTATTATATAGTGTAAGTTCTAATCAACTGTTAAGCATAGATTATGGTTTTTCAGGTAATGTGAATAAAACTGTTTATCTCTATTTATCCATACATCCATACATCCATACATACATACATACATGCATGCATGCATGCATGCATGCATACATACATACATACATACATACATACATACATACATACATACATACATACATACATACATACATACATACATACATACATACATACATACATACATACATACATACATACATATATATATATATATATATATATATATATATATATATATATATATATATATATATATATATATATATATATATATATATATATATATATATATCTTGTGCTGATCGCCAAGCTTTAATGGGCATAAACATCTACGGATACACGACCAAAAGGTCTCTATACGGGAATCGGGACTATCCTTGGGGATAAACGTGCTGGTAGAGTGAGCACATGGTTTGGCCCAAACGTCTATACCTTTATGCTTACCCACCTAGTATAAGATATCTTGCATACATTTTGTTATGTTTTACTGAGTCAATAATATCAAGCAGTATCGTTGTCCTATCAACAATGTATGACTTATTCAACTAATGAGTGCGATATCATTGTTTTTAAATTCAGTTTGACTCTATTTACCACATGTGGTTACCAAGCATTTTATCATTCTTAAGCACGAGCCACAAAAAAAAAGCATTCCGAGCAATTGTTGCAAGGCTATATCATACAAGAAGTTATAATGGTTTGTAAATTTGGTCCTCTCTCATAATTCAAACACTCGATAGATCTTTGAGCTAGTTGTACTGTCCTGACCTTGTTTATTTGTACCTCGCATTACTTTTCGTCGCCATTAAAATATACATTCTCACCATTTTATGCAAGGATAAATCCAGTTTCATTTGCATGGAATTTTCCAACCCGTGCTCAACTGTCATGTCTTGCTCCTAAATGGTAAGAATCATCAGGCTAGACGAACAATCAGATGTTCAGACCTTAAGCCATTGTAATGGACAACAAAAGGTCACTACTGTTAATTTTTGACCATATTGTTTGACGCAAGGCTTCTATTCCCCAAAACCTGCAGGGGTTTCTTTTTAAATTACGAATACTTTTGCTGAATTACCTATAACTGTCTGCTAACAAATGCTATTGATAGATAATATGTTTATCATTTTCAGCCAAAAACAGTAACCCATGGCATATCTAGAACTGGCAGTACAGGGTGAACAGTCTGAAAACAAACTTGTAAACTAACACTTGATCTGTAGTCAGTTTAATTCATATGATGTTATAGGACACTTAACTGCTATCATTCCACTCTCATTTTAAATCGTCTGCTCGCGTCTCTATATAGCAATGGTTTTCGAAACTTATTTTCGTCCCCAGAGATTGAAAAATCGATGTGTCTGTTAAGATGCATGCAAGTCTTAAATATTTCCTTGCAGGGCTTAATACTGCTCTTGTAGAGCTTCCTAATATACTTGGACATAAAAAATAATTTACATATTTGCTGTGTTTGGCATGAATATATAATACATCCATATATAAACATATATATGTACATTGCATTCTTTTGAATAGATTTGATTCAACATTTGCGGATTGAGTATCATTTTGATTAGTTTAGTGCAAAACATCCACATTTTAACTGTTATATGAAAATCAGTAGTTCCGACAATTGATAGATGCTCAATTATCATTTAGTCAGCACGATAATAATTCAATGCTTACAGAACGCTTGAATCGAAGTTATCCAAGGAAAATCTAAAAGTCACCAGTTCTGAGCCCGAGAGAAAGAGGTAAGCATAGGGTTATGAAAGTTTAATTTAGTGAGCTCTTTGCTTAGTATCTTATAAGTTATATCCATTGCAAACAGTATAGACCTGACCTACTGACACATAATGTGATGGCATAAAATAGACTATGCTGTTTATTTATTGTTGCGCATGAAAATCTGCATATATACAAATTTACCGGCGCATTATCCAGATATGTGCACTTTGAAAATGAATGCGTATAATGTACACATATGTATAGTTTGTTAGTTATTATTAAAACTCTATCGGCAGGATACTAAATGGAAACTTATTGTTTGAATTCAAACGATAATGTATAGGATTTGTGAAATATATCTATCTTTATGTAGGTACTGATAGCAATACGACACCGGTCTAAATAAAGCAAAACTAAAAGCAAATGAAAACATAAAGAATGTTTGCATATATTTGCATCCATGTTTATCGATTCCATGCGCCATCTAGTTACTGGTCAGTTATTTGTGACACTCATAGCGAGGACACGAGGCGCAACAATAACGCAAAGAAACTCGGCTTAAATGACATACAACAGATACGCAATCTAAAGGGTGCATTCTGAATGCTCTAAGTATTATCTTTAGCGATCAAGGACAGTTGGTATAGACGCCAATCACACACTCTCTCTCTCTCTCTCTCTCTCTCTCTCTCTCTCTCTCTCTCTCTCACACACACACACAGTCTCTTTCAGAAACACAATAAATAAAATGCGTTGAGGTTGCTCTTTTCGCATCCTGTCAATATTAGACTGGCCTAGCATCAAATAGTTCCTTATCGTGAGGAAAAGTTTCATAGATATTAATAACAGAGGATCAAGGGCATCCTTTGGATATGCTTTACATTATTGTTCCTTGGCAGAGTACACTTTAATCTTGGGACGAGTTGTTTCCTTAGGCAGTAAGAGTTCGGTCTTAGACTAAGGTTTATTTTTCATCCTCTAAAGCCATAAATCGGTGTAAAAATGGGAATGATATGCTTACGGATTCAGGTCTTGTTCTTCCTCCAGTAAGTTCGAAGATGATTACGGCATCATTATATGATTTGGACTCTGTGTGCAAGTTAGTGATTGATCATGTCAGTTTGAGTCTTGAATTGTTTGCAGCACACAGGACGTAAATGGCACGTGACTGCGTGATTAAAAGATGTTGTCCATGACTTCTGGGATTTACCCTGCTCGCGTTTCTTTACGGATTCAGGAATTCTCCTGAGTTCTTAGTTTGTTACCAGTTTAGACGAGACTGCGCCTGAAGACAGTGTTGAAGTGTTTCAATGAATCAACGGACTCAAAGGACTCAACACATTTAAACACATTAATAAATTTTCCCAGACGCTTTCACGATGTAATATAATCTTAGTGCAGTAACATGGGTTTAATGCAAACATTTATTCAAGGCTTAATTTAAATATATTTTTAGGCAAGTATCAATTTAATCTAGGTTTGTAAAACTGTAAAGTAGAAATGTCTTTTTTAAAGTTTGAATACTACATGTTTACCAGAATCTCGCTAAAATGCCAACCCTGTTGATTAGTAGTTGATCTGAACTTCAATACAACAGTTGTCCAAAAGCGGTTCAAAACATTTGTAATGCACAGTAGAGGTTGACTAAGAACGGTATGAAATTGTTGTACTACAGCAGTCAGTAAAAATAACACTTCACAACGGGTTTAACGCAGCCGTTATAAACATTTGCAACAACCGTAATGGTTGTAACTATAACAGTGTGACAGTGTTACAATTGTCCTTATTAGGGAATAAAGATAATGCAGCGCAATGCATCAGAAGTTCAACGTTAAAGCTACCTTACTTTTGAAAGAAGAGAGGTTTAGAAAATACATGCATAATGATTTCGATCAGAACCACTGGAATAATAAAACGTTGATGATGATAATACAGAAGTAAATTTTTATATAATTCAATACAAATACCCCTCTGAGAAAAAGCAACAAATTTTAAATTTTGTTCCTTAATTTTATTTAAACTTTTGAATTTATTTGCAGTAGTTTTAAAAGACATTTGCCTTGGAAGAATGAACGCCCAAAGACTGACGTCTTTCCATCGCATCAAAACTTGGGGTGAGTACATATTCTTGTTACTACTAGAGGTTGTTTTGATTTAGTGTAATATTAGCTCAGAACTGGCATAATATAATCAGTGTTAAAATATATAACTAATCTTTCTTTCCTAAGCTATTGATAATGTCATGCTACATTCACCTGTTGTTTCTATGCTAGTTGTCCATTTACTATGTGTAACTGTTGTATTTCCACCTCATCTGAAGACAGGCATGTGAGATTCTCTGTCCAAATATATCCAGTAGAGGAATGTAAGTATTACTGAGGTTACTTGAGCGTTATTAACATCAGTTCAAAAGTTCGAAATTACAAAATCCCAGATTACGATAAGTACACGATGTTAATCACATTTCAATTTAACTTAGATGTATAAAGCGCAAATGACATATTGTCGTCAACATTTTACAAGTTGCTGCAAATGTATGCAAAACAAAGTCAGTTAATAACAATTTCTGATAATGGCATTATAACCACTCCTCGCGGACGTATGGGTATTGTGACTATAGTGAATTGGCGATTTAATGCCATTCCGTGTCTCCTTTGGGGCAATGTTAAGCAGATATAAACCAAGATCTACATTATTTGAGTTTCTAAAAAGTGAATTTAGAAAACAAATTTGTCTCATTTATATGAACAACACAGTTGGCTGCATGTAAGGAATTTCGTCTGATCGATCTATTTTTGTAAGAAGCCTGTTACCGCCATGGATATCTTAACGCACCATTGAAGCTGAAGGATTCATAATTGATCTGCCATTACAGATACACATATAATCATTGTAACATTGGAGAGTATCCCCCAAACTAAAACACAGAAACGCCGTGTCTGATTGAGAACCAAAAAACCATATACGAATTATTAGCAACTCCAGTCTGAATGCTACTCTTAATCTGGAAACGTAAATGTGCCAGTTTATGACATAATCTTTTCAGGTAAATAATAGGTAAAATATTATACCTACCGTATACATAAATTACCTTTCCTCTATCATTAAACACAAATAGAGAGGACTATCATGTATCCATGCATGTGGCTAATTGCATGCATGTTCACCTACACGCGAAGTATTAGGGGCACGTATACAGACAGAAAAACAGACAGAACGATAAAGATATATATATATATATATATATATATATATATATATATATATATATATATATATATATATATATATATATATATATATATATATATATATATTTGTGTGTGGGTGTAAATAGGTAGAGATTTACTATTAAGCTAATACTTGTACGTAGAAACAACACAACATCTATACATATAAAATATATGCCATTATGCGTTCATGACAATTCGTACCAGTGCCAGGTTGTTGTTCTCTTGATTTCCTAAACATGGTATCTATGTATTTTGTGCTTGTCCATAATCAATTTGTTTTTTCTGTGTCGACGACGCCTATAAAATACATCTGTTTCTATGCAGGATATATATAGACTATTGATGTGCATATTTCTTCCTAGTCATTCCTAACAGATTAAACCTTGACATACACACTCCATGTATAATTTGTACGTAGATGAGTTAATGAAACAAAATAATCAATATGTTATCTTCTATTTCGATGAGTACAAATAATTTCCAAAACGTATAAATGTAACCGCTTGAATTATAAAATGCAAATAACAAAATTGTTTGTCTTGTTATTCTTTGTTTTCCTTTTCCAACTTTCAAGATCTGAAACAACAGAGCTGTCAAAGCAAAAAGATGTTTACATGTCTCAAATACGTCAACTGCAAGAGTAAGAACAATTTATCTTTTGCTGATTTTGTGTAAAACTAAATAATGAACGTTTTATGAGCTACAATGTAACAATGTTTTTTTAAAAATATATTTGCTATTCCTTTTTAAAAATTTTAACATACTGCCATCGATTTTTACATGTTAGCAAAATATAAAGAGAGGCATAGAAGTTTGAATATGAAAGTAAACTTTGTGGAAAATTATAATCCGATGATTAAGTTTGCTATGACAAGGTAATCCTGTTTGTCGAATACCAATATGAATAATAACGATGTAGTCAAATTAATGCCGCATTCTAAAGCTCGACGATTGTATTCAATATTTGTTCGCAATAAAATAAAAAGCATTCAGCTTGCTTAAGACTATCCATTATTACTTCCGTGATGTTCTATATGAATGTACGTTATATTAGAATGTACCAATACAAACATTGCGTGATATATGGAGAGGTGCTTTCTCTATGTGGTATATTTATGTCAATCCGTAATTATAATTTCATATATATATATATATATATATATATATATATATATATATATATATATATATATATATATATATATATATATATATATCTCGCATGTTTGTATTGGTACATTCTAATATAATGTACATTCATATAGAACGTCACCGAAGTAATAATGGATAGTCTTAAGCAAGCTGAATGCTATATATATATATATATATATATATATATATATATATATATATATATATATATATATATATTTATATTTATATTCATAACAGATATATATATATATATATATATATATATATATATATATATATATATATATATATATATATATATATATATATATATATATATATATATATATATATATATATATATATATATATATATGTCATTTTTAAAGAGGAATCCATTTAATTACTTTAGCGGAGTGATAATTTCCCGTTGCCAAATAAAATAGTTAATGTCAACATCAAGTTCTTTCGTTACATATTGTTCAGTTCTAGTTTGATCGCCTTATCACGTGGATGAGAGAGTTTGTCAGTTAGGGCGAGATCAGGGATGTCATTATCCATGTCGAGGGGTCGTTTCACACTTGGATCCAATGCTAACTATCTAAAGTCTTTGAGTGTATAGCTGCTTGTTTCCTTTTTAATGTCATTTTATTCCTTTATTCCTTTCTAGCGAAAAAGTCAAACTTTGCGGTGAAAGAGATGCTTTGGGCGCAAAGCTGAAACAATACGAAAACGACCTTTGTTCAGTTAAAGAGGAAAATAGAATAGCCACAGTGACAATCTCGAAGCTCATGAAAGAAAAAGATGATCTTCAGAATAGGCCTGTATAATTTATTTATCCACCGAACATTATTTGTCGAACATTTCTAAAATAAACGTTTGCACGGGAGAGTGTATATTTTAAGAGACGTGGGGCTAGAGAACGTAATTTATGATTGGAGAATAAAGTTATTCTCATGTGGTATTAAGGATTTGTTAGTAACCTAAAACCATAGATTTTAAACCTTATTTTATATTCTAATTACACAACCATTAAGTAGAGAAATAACTATTAATTACGATTAATTAAATCTGTTCGTTCGCAAAATGTGACTTGGATCAGATATAATATCAACAGAAACAGGTCTAGTTATGCAGATATTTGGAGTAACGAAAGCAATTTTTCATCTCATATTTCTTCATTTTTCAATGTTTTTATTTTCGAATATATTTCTAAGTATATCTTTATACCACCATCTTAAACACGACAATTTTAGGTTGAGTGAGATTGGGAGCGACCGATTAACTCACGAAAATACAGATATTGTTGACCTTAGCGACGAAAATCGACCCGGGAAGCTGAGAGAGAAGATAGCAGAAATGTACAACTATCAGTGGACAGAAGCATTGAATGAACTAGAGAAAAATGAATTAAAAAATGAAAATGCAATCCAGCTACTTCTGAAAATATTAATGGTATCATTATTTTTCAAATTTAAATTTTTGCTACTAAGTAATGAATTTTACATCTATTACCCGTCAAGTTATACAAACATTCGCCTGTCCTCCATATATGATATATGTATCAGTCAAGAGTGAAAGGAAGTTTTGTGAAATCTGTATTTACATCCATATCTAATGCTGTGGAAATGTCAGATTCACGCACTAAATTGTTGGAACTAGTTTATTAGTTGTAAACAATTAATTTGAATTCAGAATAAAATTAGTGATATTTTATAAACATAACTGTAGTAATTGTAGTTTCATACTTCAACCTCTATCATTATGCGAATAATCTTCTGATGGTAACATTAGAAGGGTTTCTCACTTGTGTGTGCGTGTGTTTGTGTGCGTTTATGTCTATATCGTTTATATTTTAACATAACTTTAACAGTTTCTTTGTCATATAGCTACGATGTCTGCAATGTGACACTTTATAGTGATTTCAACCACTGGAGCATTATCCAGCAGACATGTAACATGATGTCCCACCCAGTCATATTTTCCAGGCCGACGAGTACTAACACAAACCTCTTAATGCTGACCGCCTAGAGAGGTAGCTGTTAGTATCATTTTATACGTCTTTGGTATGACTCGACCGGGGTTTGAACCTGCGAACTTACACATACGAGATAGTGGTTCTAACTACTAGGTTACTGGAGCGGTCTAGCAATTTGATGTAATATTTACTGTGATAGCATAGACCACAAAGGAGAGAGTAGTATTTCATTCGATTATCTATAGCCTTTCCTAGTAGTTATGTGATGACATTGGTCGTAATTTAAGTATATCACAGGAAGAAAAATAATTTCATTTGCAGATAAGGTAAAAATGTTGATATGATACCTTTGATGGATAATAGATTTATGTTCTAAAGCCTCGAGAAACCTTGCAACAATATTTTCTTTTAAGTTTCACTGAAGTTTGTTCCCTTTGTGGTAGCACTTTGAAAGACAATTCCTATCTTTTTGTAAAACTCTATCATATCGGGTAACAATATATATATATATATATATATATATATATATATATATATATATATATATATATATATATATATATATATATATATATATATATATGCAAAAAACTGACGACAAACAGTGCGAAACTAGTAACTTATTAGCCTGAGCGCTTTTGACTGTTAATGTGTCTTTTTCAAAGGCAAATACAAAACATATATAAGACAAACAAATAAACACAAAAACGTTGTGTTTTTAAACATCTACATGGCTGTCTCCACTTGAGGTGAAACTATAAATACAACCAGCTTGTATAGACTTGTTGCGGATACTGAGGTTTATAAACACAACGTTTTTATGTTGATTTGTTTGTCTTATATAAGTTTAGTATTTGCCTTTGAAAAAGACTCATTAGGAGTCAAAAACGCCCAGGCTAGATAGTTACTAGTTTCGCACTGTTCGTCGTCAGTTTATTGCATCTATTTCTATCAATCCCTGACACACGTGATCCATTGGTGGATCCAGTGCGCTTGAAAGGGTTGTTATTCGCCATATAATTTGTATTCTTTATATATATATATATATATATATATATATATATATATATATATATATATACTATCTAATTGTTATAATTTTAGATGCATGATACGACGGGATATAACAATATTATGTATAATAGTCTCCAGTTTCTGTATTCTAATGAAATTGCAGGAAACCCATTTAGCATGTAAGGAGGTGACATGGAATCGCTATACTAAATTGTTGGAAGACTGTTCAAGCATTAATGTACCATGGAAATTGGAAAGTGACGCTAAAGGAGAGGTAAAACTATTTTATATTGGTCCTCGTTTGTGACTGTGTTCATATTTGGACAATGTTTCTCTCTTACAGAAAGTATTCAACATTTAGAACATATACAGGATGGTAGCTCCCGTAGTATACATCCGATCCTTAATTTGACTTTGTTTTTATTTTCATTTATTAAATTTGTTTAGGTTTTTACAGGTGCATGGTAAATTATATTCAGATTAGATGACATATGTTAAAGAATTTACTAGTTACTTATTTGTTTTATATATATATATATATATATATATATATATATATATATATATATATATATATATATATATATATATATATATATATATATATATATATATATATATATATATATATATATATATATATATATATATATATATATATATAAGATTATGTTGAGTCGGCAACCGTCCGTTTTCGGAAGACGATGGCGTAGCTTCCAGCTGAGCTTCCAGTTCATTGTCCTATCAGTACCTTAATGTTTAATATTCTTAAATCATTGCAAGCGCACGGGAATTGTGACAGGGTTGTAAAATCTCACATTTTTGAAGTTTCCTTTTTTTGAAAAGGATGAATTATGCAACAGAGTGAGTTTTCTAAAAATTTTATCTATAGCTTAACTTTCTTTAGGGCACACTAATAATGGTAGCTAGGAACTATTAATGATATACTTATATTTTCAGTTTGGAAAAGACATAAAGACATGCTGCAAAGATTATCTAAATGTGCAAAGTATACAAAGTATCCAAAATCCCGATATTTGAACTTGAATATATATATATATATATATATATATATATATATATATATATATATATATATATATATATATATATATATATATATATATATATATATATATATATATACAAATAGTCGGTCAAGCCATTAATAGCAGTCTTATCTATGTTCGAGTCAACTGTGTAATAGGAAGGAAAATTGTAGTCTCTCTCTTTCTCTCTCTCTTTCTCTTACCTATGTTCGAATGTCTGTATAGTGATTGCATGTATGCATGTTGTTGGTATAATACTATTTTGGGTTATATTTGATTATTTTCAGGACAATGGTGTAATAGTGAATGTCGAACTCACACTCAACCAGAAGAGACATATAAAACAGATATGTTTTGGAACATCAAAGCAATTGGAGTCGAAAATCAAAAGTGTAAGAGTTATACCTGACGCTATTAAATATATCAAATCCATCTGATCGAGGAAGTTATATTTCCTTCTCTTCAATATCTCTGTGATATGTCCACAGAGTGATGATTCTAAGCTTTTTGTGGAATACCTTAAACGCACGTTAGAAGCTCCAGTTAATCATGTGACTGATTCATCTAACGTATTCATTTGTCTTTCATAATCTTATTTGATCTGGATTTAGTAGACTTTCTTAAAAATAATTTACGTGCCAATCACCCAAATTGCCTACTTGCTTTTTTGTTTGATGTAATTCTCACGCTGATAATATGACTATATAGAGCATTATCTAACTTCACGAACCAATATTTTATTTATTGAAGTAATCAAGAGACTGTCTTGTCAACTTTCGATGTTGGCAATTACAAGTTTTAAGGCCCGTGGAGACTGACATGCATACATGCAAACATTCACTAAGATATATCATATTAGGAATCTGTATAAACTTCACTTGGATTGATATTATATTCATTTGATTTGTTCAGGTGAAGCTTTCTAGCAATAGGTTTCTTACAAAGATAAGTATAGGTAAGCTGTTTGTGAGTGGTTTGAGTCTGACTCATTAAAGTTCTGTCGTAGATGATGACTTGTTGTATCTGTCATTCGTTGCATTGCAGGATTATATTTGTATGTCTGTCCGTTTCTCTAAGTCACACACACACATACACACACACACAACCACATGCTCTAATTTGTGCTTTTACTTTGTGGTAAAATATATTTATGACTTCTTGTCTATGGGGTGACCTCCAACGGTGCAATTTGCCCAATATCGAATAAGTTTTACAAGTAGGTATAAAATAGTAATCTTAGCTAATATCTAGAACATAAGACGAGCCCCCGACTCAATAAAATTTCCACTAATAGACAATATAAAAATGACCTTTCAAAAGATGCAATTCCTTCTTCACGTATTACTAAATTTGGAATTTTAAATACAATGGCAATTAAGGAGATTCAAAATACAGTGACAATTATATACTAGCCGATGCTGTTTTAAGATATAGTCTCAATTATCATACGAGTACATGTAATTGAATAAAACTGCCTGGCATTAAAAACATAACCTGTTGACTATCACTGTCCCACAGGCCCTCTCAGACTGTACTTCGGTTCCATTCTTCAGTACGTCTTCCGTTCTAACTTCCATTGTTCCACCAATTCAAGATACTTTTTACTTCATTCCAAACAGTCCTTTCCTTCATTCCAAACTGTTCTTTTCCACACTGTTTTTCCTTCCCACACTGTTTAGTTGTACTCTTTCAGACTATCTCTCCTTATGAAAATATAAACATTCAGCCTGACCCCTACAAGGTCAGAAATTACTCTATCAACTTTGAAACAGTCTACGCGGATGATACCTGGACTAATGAGCTGTGAATTCCATTTACACCACAGGTGGCATTGGCCCTTTTCACACTGCTTTATTATACGTAAATGAATGAAATTCCACACTATACATGTAGGCTACCATTATACATAATGGATTCGTTCGGATAGTTTTGACTACGTCCGTAACAACAATCATCAATTCTTATATTGACTATAAATACAATATCATCTGTTAAATGAACTAAATACAGTTATGTCGGATAGATAATTCCGTATATCAAATAAGTATAAATTCAACCTGATCAATTCCTACAATAATTAAGACTATAACTTAGCAAACCGCCAATGCATACGTAAAGGAAAATATCGTTGAGCGGCTCATATAAATAAACTAGACACAATTATGCCATATCAAGGAAAGCTAATCTACGACTCAACAAATAAATTCCTGCAAATACGTGCTTCTACGAGCAATTAAGTAATAGCATAAGCGACCTATATAAATTCATACAAATTCAAGTACCTACAATCAATTAAATTATATCATAAAAGAACAATATGCGATTTATGCAATTACCTCGTTTCTTTTCCTGCTTTTGTGTTTGTTAAACCTCCAAACAAAGGTCTCTTTCTTGGATGACAATTAATTACAAGAAATTTGCTTTTTGAGCTTCCCGGTACATCATATCCCGTTCCCCTCTCATAGAGAAATGTAGACTGAAGGTTACTAATTCCTCCAGTATATTTAAACTCAAGATTTTAAGTTTAAACTACACCCTTTTCCACAGCGTGGCCAATCAGATTTAAAATAATTTACGCCTTTCCAGTATTAAACACTACGTTATTTCAATCATCAACAGTTCTCGACTATGATTTCCAAAAAATTTCTAAGCAGAACAAAACTTTAACCCCGCTAGGTAAGTTTAAACAAACTCGGCCAATAATTAAAAACTAATAACGTCTGTCCTCACCTGAACTAATCTCTACTTTATGGCCTGAACAAGGTGTCCATCTCTCCATAAATCTCGTTAATGGTATATGCATGCAGCTAAGTGTTTTCTACTATAATTAATTCTACCAAAGAAGGTCGACCTAAAAAATTGGTCCTTCACATACAAGTTTTCGTTTGTTGCGATTGCTAAATTAATTAATGTTCAATTAGTCCCCCTTTTCTGTCGTCCATCTCATCAGTATGCATTTTCCCCGATTTTACAGGGCCACATGCCCTTCTCTTTGAGGTTCGAGGTTCGAAGATGCTTATTGTCTTTGCATATTCTTGTCAATCATATCAAGCTATTATTTGATGGCTTTGAAAATAAATAAACGGCATGATCAATTCTGGACTTGACATGATCGATCTGTTAGAAAGGAGACACATAGATAAAATATTTATAACTTATAATACAAATTAGAGTCTCCGTCTGAAAGAGTTTAAAATTGTCTAAACGCAGATTTCGTTTGGTTTATTTTAAAATGTTTATTAAAATTTGGTAAAGTGGCCTCTGGAGACAAAATAGTTAAGACGTGTTAAATTTCCAGTAACGGCAGCCATTTTAAAGGTTAAGCGTCATATATATTATAAATTTAAAACCTTTTATGTCAGGACCTCTTTGTTCTAATTTTGTACAACAATGTGTATTTCATTTTAAGAAGTTGGTATAAATTATTTTTGTAAATGTTGGCATTCAGTGCCGCTCTGTTTGAAACAAATTCACAACAAACGTCTGTATTATTTACATACTTTATAAACAAATTTATGCTGGCAAGATTTCTGTCATTTTTGCTTAAATTGTTTTGAATCATGTTAGAGAAATCTTTTGAGTTTTTATTGGTATATATTAGATGATGTGCTTTTGTAATGTTGTTTTCATTGTACGGCATTATTCCTTGGATGCAAATTTTATCAAAGTTGGTCAATTTCTGTTCAGCTGTGGCATTTACAGGTTGCACCATTTGTTTATTAACAGTGATTATATTTGATAGATCTGCATCAAACTTCCTGTTAACCCTTTTACAATAGAATACATTTTGCCTGGATAATGCCATTTTATTTAGTATTCATCTTTGTTATCAACACTCTTTGGCCAAAACAATATGTGCGCTCGATATAATAAACAAAATAGACCATCCTAAGGCATATACATGCATGCTTTTTAAACATGATATGTTTTGATATTTTATAACTTCTATACAAGTCTTGCTGCTTTGAAAGAACCGACCGACAGCCTTATAATCGTAGCATATAGTTAACGTATCGTTGTGGTCTGCAGTATATCATAATAATTCCTTATCTATAAAATGATGAAACATTCGCACATATAATGGACGTAGATCCAGCATTAACATTTTCCCTTGTATAATGATGACTTTGATTATGAAACTTACTGCAAAATTGCTTTTCTGTATTTATAGATGTTAATGAAGATGGTGGAAATCAGGACTAATTTTCATGAAAAGCACATGGAAAAAACTCGAAAATATCTGGAAGACTGCATAGAAATTTGCTGGAGAATGACTCTACAGGAGAAACCCATGCACCTTGAAACGAGTGTGGAAATAAGGAATGGACAGAAGCATTTCGATAATGAGAAGTTTCGAGCATATACAAAGACAGGGCAATACGTTGACTTTGTTGTGTGGCCTGCCATATATCTTTTCGAAGGAGGGCCAATTCTAGAGAGGGGTGTTGCCCAGGGATTGAGTCACAAAGAGAGTCAGAGTGTGCAGATATTAAATGATTAGAACTGAATGGATAAAGCATACAATGTATGCTGTAACAAATCTTGAAACAGCTTTTATAACAATGCAAACGTATTTAACTAACTCTCTGTATCTTACTGATAGCAATATCTCGGCACATAATCTTCACGTGCTAAGAGGAGCAGTACTCAAGTACGTAGGAATAAATTAAATATAGTGATCATTTTGATGCCAAATTACATATTAAACGATATGAATTTGTTACGACGAAGTGGTATATCTTGATATAGTTTACATAGCTTATGACGGGGAATAATTTATTTGATTTATCAAGTAAGTTGCATTTGCGTTATTCCCTCTGCATTCAGTCACAGACAGACATGTTACCTGTATGCATTGTAATTACCACGTATTACTAGAAATAATTAGTATGTAGCAAGTCGAGTTTTGTAGGTAAGAATTATGCAGACATTTTGGTATTTGTCAAAGTTTTGCTTTTATAATATTTCTATTACGGATTCTTTCTTGATATGATTTTCGCACTCCACGACTTTCAGGATGGTGATATAGTTGTAAGTTATTCACCTGAGAAAGCAGCAAATTTGCCGTACCTGTAACGTTATTTAGTCCATTCCCGTAATGCGAAAATATGATACTTTGCTAAGAGAGACTAGATGTTTTGATAGCTGTTAAAACTTTTGGATTCAGTTTTTGATATAATTTTTTTTTCAACGTACAATCTAAAGAAGTGTATCAGAATATTTTCGTAATAAAACCTGACGTTATGTAGCCAATTACTTTCAGCCATCTTGACATAATGAACGGAGGTAGACTGTATATGTAGAATGGAAATATATCATGGTATTTCAAACTGGTTATTCGTAAATTTTCACAATCTTAATTAATTTTCATTGTTCGCATTATAATGACATATGATTGTGTTTTGTGGTCCGTTTGCACTGTAATGTGTAATATCAATCTTCTTTGTGATATATTTGCACCAGCTCTAAAACGACCTCTATGTCAACAGCTGGGCTTTGAACCTAAGCGTCATGAATAGAACGCATCGAACAAGATGGTGTCATACCAATACGGATTATAATTACTTCCGTTTCGTAATCTATTGACGCGAATGTCTGAACAGAATGGACTAATTCTCTAAAAAAGCTGTGTATTTAATCGCAGCTGCTGCATATTTTTCCAATTATATAATATGTTTGTTCTCGGTAGATATGGCAGAGCGAGTCAGCGTTCTCTTAATAAATGACCCAATCTTACTGGCTGTATATTTCACTACTTATGTTGCTTCTAAAGCACCGCATCACCATATTAAATGTTTTGGACGCATACGAGCTCGAAACATTTAATAGGTATGCGTGTAATGCCATTTCCCGACCCTAACGCTGACATCCCGTTTAAAGTGCATAGTGATGGTCATATTAACAGAAAGCGGCTCATCGTTTTGATTTGCCAACGTTTGAAATCATAACTGTTATGCCTTTCAAGAATATGTTTCTGGGATTTTCCCTGGTATTAAGTAGCAAATAATAAACAACATTAACAATAATGTAATTATGAACGTCGTTCAAGAGTTTCTTCATTTTCTTCTGTTCTGAACATTATGTCCCATTTTAATTGCTTGCTCTTGTATAATAATAATGATAACGAGGACTTTATTTAGCGCCTAATATTAAAAGCTCTAAGCGATTTACAACATTTGACATCGCTTAAAAAGAATAAAAATACATATAATTAAATGATTACAGAAATGAAAAGAAACACCACAAAAATTAGAAAAGGAAAAACATACTGTAAATGTTTAAATAAGGATACGTTAAAATGATACATTATTAGGTCTTTATGACATTTATTTCAGTGTCTAAGATAGAGAGTTAACATAGATACTTAGCATTAATCCCGTTATAATAAACCCGAAGAAAAGATTATGTCATCATTAGCGGACCACACTACAAAATCCAAATAGCAAGTTAAACGAGAAACCATATTTCTTTAAGAAAACCTGCTCTGCGTTTAGAATGCAGTTTGCTGTTGTCTACAATGTGCGTCTCTTCAAAAGACAAAAATAAACCAGACTTCAGACGGAGAAATACATAGTAAGCTGCTTTAAGAACACTTGAGATAACAAGTCATTTTCATTTAAACTCTTTCTGCGTATCCAAAAATGCATGTTTTCCTTAAACGATTACTTTATTCCTACTTTCACTCTATCCGATATCCAGTATATAGGTTGAAGCTTCTTTTCGCACATAATTGAACTTTGACTATACCTTTATTTGATGCCAATGTTGCATACTTAGATATTATTAATATTTTATATTTTTATTTAAATAGATATTGTTTATTATCCTGTTCGAGATAGTTCCAGAAAGGATATTGTTAATCTTATAAAGATGATTTCCTAGAACTGAGCCTGAAATAGCAAGCGACCATATTATATGAACTTTGATAGTTATGATTTGTTTGTGCAGACACAAGGGGAGGATAAACACAATGAGATAGGCTGCAGTTTGGCTTGGTCTAATGTTGTAGAGTGTCAAGAAGTTTTCTCTCTTCTTCTGGACATAAGACTTTCCCACCAAATTTCAAAATACAAAATATGGCATACTTATATATTTTGGAAGCAATCATGCCGCCTCAAGCTGTTGTCTGTCCAAAGACTTCATTGTCTTTGTATGTCTTGATCTCCTTCACTTTTGCCATTCTTTTTCAAATTTGCAGGTGACCCGTCTTTTTCGCCCCTTTCAATTTTTTGTCCACTTTGGGTTCGTGAGACGTAATACGTAGAGTGTAGATCACAGATCGTTTATCTTCGAGCTATGTCGGCCCCTTGTTTTTCCAAGCTCTTAATTCCAGAATCTGTCTGTCAACTGTTCCTGACAAATGATCACCCTTCCCAGATAAATTTTAACGAGAGATTTCCTCATTAAATCCTCAGAGTCGCTCCATGTCTTATGTTTTCACCTCATAGGAAAGTGCAGACTAATTTTAATCTTATCTATTTGCACAATTAACCTGTTAGCTTTTCGTTTGAGACCACACCCTCTTCCACAGCCTAACCAATCGGTATGACAAAATAAATATCCCGCCTCACTAACATTGAACTCTGTCCTGTGGTTGTCAAGAAATGACTACCAACAGTTTTCTGGTAAATGTCACAACTGTTAGCTTCCATTCAAGCCATAACTTGAAATTCGTTCCGGTACTTTTAAACAATCTAAGCCCTTAATTGTACTTCAAAAACTACTGACTTTAGATGAACCATTCCGCACTTTATGGCTTTTTAAATGCGGCCATTCCTCATAATTCTGGTTAATCGTACATGTGTCCAACTAAATGTGTTCTACCGACGTTAACAATACAAAGCAGGAATCGACTTAAAACTTTGGTCCTTTACATAGCTCTATTTCTGCACAATAAAACGATGAATTATGTAGAGGTGGCTCTTATGCAAAACACAAACGACAGAGCTCATACCATGAAAAATCATTTACATAAAATATACTAAAAAATAGACCACTGTGGCCCACAAGCATTTTTAATAATTTGTCGTGAATAGTTATTATACAAAAATACCTTTTATATTGTATTATTTAAATGACTTTCAAAACATTTTATCTGATTACCTGAAACTCTGTATTATTTCAATCGAAAGCCTTTGTGCCAGACACAATCAAAAGCGTTTGATAGATCGCAATATACAATAAAATGATGTTGAGAATATTCAAATGAATTATGTATACTGCCGTTCATTCCGAAAAGCTAAAAAGCAGTGGAGTGAACACGAATTCATCCTAAATGATAATTACAAAAATGCCGGATTTTATAAATGAAATTATGTACTTGTTTACAAATGCATCTTTCAAAGCGTTTTGGGATACAAATTAATTAGAGAGATTGGTACATATTTGGCAACATCGATTGGAATCAGCTTTTATAAGAATGGGAAGAATGCGCGCAATTCCATTTTTTCTGGAAATTTATTTTCTTTCAATGATCAATTAGAAGTCATTGCTAGTGGTGTCCCTATAATTTCATTAGCTCCTTTGAGTGATCTACGAAACATAAGTGTATTATGCAATTGTGTTGGTATTTAGCTATATGAGCAATATATTATTTTGACATTGATCTTGATGTCGCAAATAACTTGTTGTGGCCAAATAACACGACTCTCTCGAAAGCACGTGGAATTCTGTGCATCATATATCTTCCTGGTAAAGTGGTTGTAATTTTCTGGTTTGACATTTGAGTTAAAAAAGAGTGATTCAGCTTTATAAAAGCAGACAGCTATAAATTACATATAATGAACTGAGAGAACACAAAATGCGCGAGTAACTCATGCACCATAGATGATGGGGTAATTGTGTGTAAATGTTTGTTCGGAATTCGAAAACATTTGCAGTGAAAAGAATATGCAATAGTCAAAAAGGAAAAAATAGTATCTAATAAAAAATAATGCAAATCCAATTAGAAATGTCAAGTGCCATAGAAGGCATAATGGCGAGGGTCAGGATTTTTTTAAAACATAGCTGTAATCACCGACTGACCAAGATTGCCCCTAAATAAATTCTGCAGAATTGAAACTGGTATATGTTCGATTCTAATAATCTCGACATGTTCTTGCAATAATACAGTAATTTGATCTGGCGGTTACCGATAAAGATTCATGTTCTAGTATCTTTAGAAATCCAACAAGAATTATTGTTAGAAACCAATATGATATAGAGTTTCATTTTGTGTCGGGAGAGGGAGTTATTATTACAACATTATTTTCTGGACGAAGTATGTTTTACCTTACTGAATGTAAAAACTGAAATTGCCCTGATCAGTTTAAAGATAATCAAAACATAGCCGTTTCCATCCGATCTTCATTATATCACAGCTTTTGATTGTACAGTAGATAGATTATCCAGCTACCATAATCGAATGGCTACATTTTATGCTACACTGAAGAACGAATATTACATGGATATGGTGGTGGTATCACATACGATACGTCATGTTTTCCTTTCCCCGTGCCACCATTTATTTGCCGGCAACTATAGTATCTTTCCTTTCCATTAATTGAAAAAAAAAATATTTGTCAACTCTTACAGTTGTGCTCAAATGATCTAAAAATTATACAACGTTGAATTTTCACGCGCATACAATTTTTCTCATTCCTTCTGAAATTAACTCTTTTGTGAGATTATCTCCGTAAGCAAGCCTTAGTTTCATTTGTTACGTATAACAAGTAACATGTGACCAATCCAAGTTGTGTCCACAGGAAGTATATGACTTGTCTCGTTAACAGTTTACTACTCTAGTACTCTCTTTCTTGAGCTAACTGTTGTGCTGTTCACGGCTTATATTAAGGATGTGGAAATATCATGTGTATTCAAATGTCTTAGGTATAACAGGTAGTTTCCTATAATTGTGTGTTACTATAGAATCCTTAAAAAATTATACCGCTGAGAAATCACTAATTTCAGGTTGTCTTCAACTCTTGTTAAAAAAAAACAGATGTTTACATTACATTTCATGCTATTTTGTACTTTAACAAACATTAAACTGGTGGCTAAAGTAAGCACATAGTGACCCTAAATTCACATCGCAAAACACATATAAGTTAAATTTTTTCTAATCCAATCGTCTATTCTTCTTTTTATTGGAATTTCGGTCCAATTGTCCAACTCTTGCTGCATTATTTTGCTCTCTTCAATGAATTGTATTGTGCATTTATTCGATAGTTTACAATTTATATCTGGACGCTACATTTTTCAGAGTTTTTCTCTCCGCCTAACTCAAGGAAATCTAACACTGAAGAGTTGAATCATCCATTGATGATGATGATGATGATGATGATGATGATGATGATGATGATGATGATGATGATGATGCAGATGATGACGACGATAATGAAGATTATGATAATACTGATCACAATTACAACAATCATAACAGCAACATGTATTTAAATGCAAAATTGGCTTTTTTATTTAAATGCAGTCAGGTCGAAGATTAATTTGCATCTACTTGAAAAACGTAATAAAAATTCGGCTAACGTTCACAATGAGATTAAGTTCGATTGGGAAATAAATTCAAGTGTGTCATATGTAGGACATACAAAATCGATTGCATAAAGCATTACTGTCATTGTCGTATTGGATCACACATATATGCGTTAATCCGGATTTTCGCATTTGTTTGTTATGAATGAACATAACGTCGAAAGGGAACATGATATTTTCAATTAAATCAAATTCTTGTCTTGTATAGTGTTGAAATGGCATCTTGCGTACCGGGTATATTATTTTACTTATTTGTTTTACTACAAACAACAAGGAAGTTAGTACATACATCGCTTAATAAATATACCCCTCCAATGTACACAGAGACGTTACACGTTAGTTATCAAATAACAGAAGAGACTGATTTGTGCTTTGGATGTGTTCTCTTTTTTACTTGCCTCTTTCTTACTTAATTTCTGTCTTTTCAGGTGTTATGATTGCTATTGCATCACAAAGTATCTTTGGTAAAATGTCAACCAACTATATTGGCTCTACTTCTGAGAAATGCGTCTATATTTTAGAATTGTGATTGATGGTACACACTTCTATAGATGCTTTACTTGTCTCCGTTAGATCGAATATATTAAAAGTTTTCAATTTTCTAACATATCTATAACATGAGTTCGGAAACATTTATCCTTCATCGTATTTTTGTAATTACAGGCTGCCATGCTCTTTTTGAAGATGTTTATTAAAGCATCGTTTATACCATCTCCAGTTTTCGTTGTTACTTTCTTTACCTACGCGTGTTTAAAGGACTGTCTACCACTTCAAATTAACTTGTATTATATATTGTATTATCACTAACTTGCATGTCAGCAATCTCGACCTGCCAATGATTACTCTCGTTACTAACATGGACAACTTCTATAGGGACAAATGTTTTTTCCAGTGATTGTGTAATAGGTTGGTACATTGCTTACTTAACCATTTCCTGTACTTCTGTGCAATGTAATTTCTTTGTATTGAGCATTATGTGTTTCCTCAATTGATCCATATTTCTGTAAGGAGCAGTAATTTTAAGATCATAGTCAAGCATTACATGGTACCGTTTTTAAAGAATATTTAGAAGCACATTAAACAACAAAAGAATACATTGCTCTTGGAAAAGTGTCTTCATCGGTTATTAACTGGACAACGGAACATATTATGTTGAAATATGTGAAGATATTTCGTACATTATTGATATAAATATTAAACATGATCATGCGCGAATAACGATAATGCATTGTTTGCTGTGTACAATATATTGTCATAACACGCCATATACATCTTATATCTAGCATTTCGAAAATGTTTGCACACAGGAAATGGCCAGGAGCACAACATATTGCTTCGCGGCAAGGTCAGATTACTGTACATAACTCTAAGTATTAAGACTATTAGTAATATTCAGGCTCCACCGCTTGCTAAAAAATGAGACTGCTTGCAATAGATCCCAAAACCTATTGCAACATTCTATATGTAATAAATCCATTATACCGTTGATTCAGGGAATATACTTCATTTACTTTATAATCAAACAAATATTGGTCCTGTTTAACTTCAATGACATTCCATTTAAGAGGCCTTTACACGCTGACTGACATCGTCTTATGTCATATACACAAATTTCTTGCTACAAAACCAGTTCAATGTCATAAGATATGGCTAGCTTTTAATTTAGTTGTTTAATTCATGTGTTAGTATCATATGCGCCGTTTGGTACCAGTTAGATGTTTTCTTTAACGTCGGAACATTCATATTCTTAGACCCAAGTAATCGAACTTTGACCACCGGGACAGCGACTTTCAATATTGGTTTATGGCTATTCCAAGGAAGAAGGGAATATTACGAACAGACTGATCAACATCCAAATGGCCTGATAACTGATATATGTTTTCATTTCGGCTAGAAAACCTTTTTGATTATATCTCTTTTGGGAAACAAATAATATGATCGTTTGGAACCTCCGTCAAAGATTTTGCCTTGATAAAAAAATCCATGCGTCAAACAAAATGGAACTAGACACTTTGACTTAGCTGAAAGGTACTATTAGGAAAAATTATGTACACTTTGCACACAAAATGTTATCTTTACGTACTAAATATTTTTTCTCCATATTTTATGATTTATTTGATTTGGTTAATTGCACAGGTGGCTTGCACACTATTGGCTTTACGTTTTATCCTTTTGTACAACTGGACTGAATTTGAAATTAGTACGGTCTGCAGTTTCGAAGCGTACATGACGTCCATTGCCTCACTTCGCGCTAGATACCGGATCTGCAATATTGACCTTATCGTCTGCTAATTAATAGCATTAACAATATTAACTACATCCACCAAGATATATATATATATATATATATATATATATATATATATATATATATATATATATATATATATATATATGTCTGTAGGTACCGCATTAATATATGATAATCAGGAAACCATGCGAAATATGTATATCATGGTAAATAAACCTTGATTGGAGCCTGTTAATAATCTTAATTGAGAATAAAATTGATCTGATATTATCCCGTAATACAAATACCCTATAAGTGGTGCCTGGTCACTCATAGGAGCGTGTAACAAATTGAAATACCTTGTTTAGTATTGCAAGGACTACTCTGAGTGGTCGTAATTTGTAAGGACTACTCTGATTGGTCGGAATTTAGGCGCGCTTCTCCTATGATCATAAAACAATGAAACGGGTCGGGAACGAATTGAAACATAAATGAAATGGCAACCAATCAAAAGGCACCTAATTACATAACAATTTAGTCTATGCTAAGCCAATGATGTGATCGTTTAACAATACAATAGTAACATAAACTTATGAATAAACGAATATTAAATAAAGACAATACTATTAATAAGTCCTAATATTCATTTATTTATCCAACCTACTTAATATATTGACTTAAATTAAATTTATTCTGGACATTCATTCACTCATTTGATTTAATTCATTTAATGTACCTATATTTGATCTATCTTACCCAGCTTATTAAACTAGTTTTTAATAATTTCACTTATCTAATCAAATTAACTTATACAATTTTTGAAGTTACTTATATAGTCAATATAATGTCGACTCTTATATTCAAACATTCTAACACAGTCAGGCTACGGCAACCAATTTACTTCATCTAAATCATTTCGCAAATTACTTAAAAAGCTCCATTTAGACTGGATGGTCCTAGTGTATTTTTATGAAGTCCAATCGCTACAATCTACTTACGTAAATTAAGCTAACTTTATTTCACATCTTTTGTTAATTCACTATAATAACACACTTCACAACAAGAGGATACATATCAAATAAGATAAAATAAAACTAAAACGCCACTAAAACAATAACACGGATAGGCATAACAAACTTATATCTTGAACAGAAGAATACTCATTCCAAAGAATAAAAGCAAGCCATAATTCAAGAGAAAGAGGATAGAAGAAGACAACAAAGAATACACAATACAGAATATTGAACCAGCCATGAGAGAAAAAGGGACTTAAAGACTAAGTAAGAAAATATTTAAAAATAATAACTTAACATTTTGCTAACAGAGAAAGATTGCTTAATCAATTTTGCTCATAAGAAAAGATGTGCTATCCAACTTTGCCGAAAAGAAAATAGCTACTTATTCAACAATGTGCTAAGACAACCTCAAAGCAAGGGGAAGTCCAGGAATCTATACCTGCTGTCCCACAACCACAAGCACCACCCGCAAAAACACATAAACACCTATCCCGGGGATATCAAACAGGTGCTTGGGTAAATATACTTGCAATATCTGGATGAGATCATGAACTCAACAAGCCAGTGTTGAGCTAAGATTTCTTACTATTACCCTGACATACAGGTGATGCATCGTATCAACGGCAAGGGACAGTCCAGGACACACCCTACCTGCTGTCCCAAATTATTTTCCCTCCCTATGGCAAGAGGCAGTCCAGGTGGCTCAGCTTGCTGCCCGACCCTCTTCAGGAGTGAGAGGGCCAGCAGGGACCAAGGTCTTTAGTTTGGCTTCATATGATCAAAATACACAACCTCGAAACTTTCGGACGGCGGCACAAAAATCTACAACCATCAATAATTAAGCGATGCTAAAGTGTGTTGGATGGCCCACATCCAGCTGATTGGGAATAATTTAGACCCATATAAGTATGCAAAATTCCTACACAAATATTCATTCCAAAATTCACAACTCTGAAAATTTCGGTAAAATTACTTAGGTGGCTTACAAAAAATTGGCATAGGAACCTCCATAGGAACAACCTGAAAAAAAATTGATCGAAGTCTGCCTGGCTAAGATAAAGCAGGATGGGCATGTTCTTTGGTGGTGGGGTGTGGCGGGCTACTGGGTGGTGAGACTGAGGCTTGGGAGCAATGTAGGTACGTCCATAATGTAGGGACTTTGGTGGCTCCATGCCCGCTTCCCGAATAACGTGGCACTAGCTGAAGCAATGCACAGCCCGAAGCCATGCACCCACTTAAAGGTTCTGATCACTCATTCTCCTTTCAGCGCCATGAAGGACTGAACTGTAAAAGTGCGGAGTAAAGCTGATGAAAATCAACAAATTCCGAATACAAGAGAGGAAAGAAATCAGAGGCGTAGCTATGATATTTTGCGCCCAGGGACGAACTATAAAATTGGCGCCCCAGCCCACTCCCCATTTAATCACATTTTTCTATTTTACTTATTATAATGTAACGTTGTATGCCTCATTTTGGCGCCCTGTACCTTGGCGCCCGGGGACATATGTACCCCCTGCCCCACCCTAGTTACGCCTCTGAAAGAAATACAACAAATAAAACGAAGAAAAGTAACATCCAAACTGGAATCTTGTGGAATAAACGAGACAACTCGAAATTTCAAGCTGTAATTAACCAACTATACAGTTTCATCAGCAGAGAGCCTCACCAAGCTACATGGGACAAAGGAAAATTGCTGACCATGGACTGACTTTGACGGTAATATCGACTCAACGGACAACTACACAAATTCACCACAACAGGTGAAGGAGTCATTTTATAAAGTACTATCACTTTTACATTCGCTATAATATAAATCATCTACAAAATATTACCAATACATGGCAATTTAGTTAGCCGAATTATTAACATAAATCGCTATCATTTATAACTGATATATTTACACTCTATCTACCAAATCAACATATTAGTAATTCTAATAGCACTCTATCCCGTAACAATAATTACAATAATAGTATCGCCTCAAGCAAAAGAGGATTGAAACTCCCAAACCTAACAACCAATCAAAATCGTCCTAACAGAACAGCCCCCACCAGCGGAGCATTCAGACACTTTCAATCCATATATACCCCAAAACCAACAGATTGAAAACCTAGCGAAGTCGAAGGGATTGAAATCTGCAAATTCAACAACCAATCAAACTCGACATAACAAAAGCACACACCCTTCTGTAGCAAAACCGAACAATCAAAACATTACAATCACTGCACTTTATAACAATACTGTATATTCATACATCAACATATCCAAACCGATAAAATAACACTAATATCAAAACAATTATCGGTTCCGGGTATAGATTTCATTAATTACTAACGTAAGGTCCTATCCACCCCCCAAAAACTAATATTTAACAAACTATATATGGCGGGGCAAACTCCCCACTAAAAATTAACAGTGCCTCCCAAAATATAAAGTTACAACAGCATCCTAGATAAAACAACACTTTAATATTAACATCTCAAACTACGCTTATTTACTATAAACTTCCGGGGAAAAATGGTTTCTCTTTAAAATTATTTCAAATCTCCATATTATGATATTAACCATTTATTCGCATAAAGGTTTGAAATTCATTTCACCAACAACTAATCAAAATCACCTTTACAAATGCAACTCTCCCGTCAAAATGAAACCGGAAGATTGAGATCATTTCAATCCCTTTTAACTCAATCTCACACATTACAAAGATACCAACACTTCACTAATGACTAAACTTATTCTAAACAGCAGCCAATCAAACCCAATCTTACAAAGACTACCACAGACGATAACCCTAACTTAAACACTCAGTCTAACCCGCACCACGATAACTAATAACGAAGATCACAGCAGAATGGCAACAAGAAGAAAAGTAAAACTGAAGAAGAGCACAATAACTTGAAAGTGACAACTGAGAAGACCTCAGCACGGAAAGAAAATAAAGACCATGAAAACATTAATACCTTGCCACTGGGATGGAAGGATACAAATATAACTTTCAATTTGCCATCGGTCAAGATCAAAGGAAAGAGGCAGTCAAGGGATTTCTATCTGCTGCCCCACAAACCCCAACCCCATACAACACAAGCATAAACCCCTCCGATAGGGCAAGAAAACGAATAAATTCAAATGCAACGAGCAGTCCAGGTAGCCCCATCTGCTGCCCTACAAATCCCACTCACCCTCACTAACACCCCAACGACCCTCATTAACATATCCGGACAAGCGAATTTAGGATTACAGGGAGAATTAAATAGGTATTAGGGAAAATATAATAGCATATACATGAGTGGGACCCTAACGTCAACAAGCCAGCGTTGAACACAGATGTCCCACTTTGACCCCAAAATATAATCAGTACGGACACCAAAATGCTTATCGGACAACAAAATGCGTATCGGTCAACCATGTACATAGAAGGGAAGCTCTGCCCACTACAACACATTCAGAGGAATTTCAAAATCAGGTACAAGTACAATTACTCCTTTTAAGAAGGAAATATTTTAATTCCCTCTTGACCTGGTCATGCCAACATCAACCCCCTGCTTAACGCACAAAAAACAAAGATCTTCAAATTGACATGTGAAGACCAAACATTATATATCGACCCTTTTGAACACACCGTCAAAAATACAAAAAAACAAACACCAATTACTGATGGGGAGGCTTACACCCCACCCGACGATTGGGATAATTATTTTCGGTTCATACGCAAAAGTACTTAAAGTTCACAAAATTTCAGCTGTTACAGTTAGACAAAATTTTAATAGCTTGGATAGTTAGTTGCAAAGGTGACTAACACAACATTGGCTGTCCATTCGTAAATCTGGACTAGATTTGACCATAAGTCCTTCCTTGCTTTTGGCCAGGCTCATGTGTGACACCGGGTAGTGAGTTTATTGGTTCCCTGTGAGTTTTCTCTGGGCCTTGCTGGGTCGTCGTGGTCTGCCGTTTTCCTCTATTTGGAGGGTGTTCTTCCTAGTTGATCTTTCAAACCATTTAGGAAGGCCTTCCTGCCCTACATGTCAAGGATTGCTCAATATTGTATTTTGTTTTAATATGGCAATGTCTGTATATGTGTTATATTTTTTACAGTATGCATGAGTAAAAACAATTATATTTGAACTTGAAAAAGTATTCATCTCGCCTATGTTGTTCGATGCACCATGCTTTGTCTATTGTTTCATCTACTAGAAGAATGATTTCTCTCTCTATTCTGCATTGTTTCTCTATTTGCATCTTTATTCTCCTTTTTAGATTTCCTTTGCTCTTGTTTATCTCTCTCAGTTTCTGTTGTTGGTTCTGCTATTGCTTTTTTGGGAGCCTAGTTGTGAAAAAGTTAGTACCATTTTTACTTTCTTGTTGATCTCATGCTGCAGTATTTGATTTTGTTTTGTAGAATTGCCTGTTGTTCCTTAGGTACTTGGATTGACGCTACTATTGGTGTAGCTTGAGCATTTAACTGATTTCGATTGGAAGTTTGGTTTTGTATGTTATCTCGTTTGGATTGCTGTGGCTGTTGTTGTTGATAATGTTGTTCTGACACTATTGGCAGTTGTTTTTTCTGGTTGGAGCTCTTTGATTTGGAGTGGTTTGGTTGTTGTTGTTGTTGATTTTGTTCTGCCACTGTTTAACGTGGTTGCTTTAGATAATTTTCTTGTACTTGTTGTTTGGGCTGCTCTTGTATATGCAGTGTTTGTTGATTTTCTGACTGTAGATTTTGTTGTTGCTGCGGTTGCTGTTGATTTTCTTGCATATTCGCTTCTGGTGTACTTGGATTTCCTGGAAATTTGTGTGAGGTTAATCCACATCTGTTATATTTCCTGTGATATATACAGCCCTTATACCACGATTGTCAGAAATTCAAGTTAGTAAAACGCTCTCTTCACTTTTCTTAACTTAGTTCTCTCTATTTCAAAAACCCTATTCTCATGTTGAGGGAATGGTTTTATATATTTCATCAAATCTCTGTTTTGTTGCTTGTTGGGTATCTCTAGCAGAATGTCACATACATATACATCTCCAGTGTGTTTCTTGATTTGTTTCAGGATTGGGTTAGGTTCCTTTACTATAAACAATTGGCCTTTAATTCTCATCTCTCCAAATGGTAGTATCGACCTTTTACCCCTAGGTCTTAGCATATAATCTTTATATCCACCTGGGTTAATTGAAAATGCTTACGCTACAGATACTGGGTCTATAAAACTTTCATTTCGACCATTATATATATACTGTTCCTGGTATTTTCTCTCTCGGAATAGTTGTCATATTCAAAAATTGAGTCCATTCTTGAAAGAAGAATTCAAGGAAAAATCCTTCTTTTCATCTCACTTCTTCTTACATTGACACAATTGTACAATCGCCTCATTTTTGTCTTATTTGTTTTGTGTGCTGCCATATTTCTCGTGCATCTCAGAGCTGTCATTTGAAATCACCAGATAAATTTCACAATTTCACTGTATATGGTTATAATTTCCTTTGTCAGTATTTTGTTCTATTACATTCTTGTTTCTAGTATTTCATGATTCCTTTTTTTCCTTTTGTCCATGTTAGCTCCTAAATAAATCAATTCTGCTTTATCCTAGCCATTTTCAGATTTACTTTTACATCACCTTGATGCAGGATATCGTGGGTTCGATCCCCGGTTGAGTCATACCAAAGACTCACAAAAATGGTACTAACAGCTGCCTCACTTGACACTTAGCTTTAAGAGGTTAGTGTTATCACTGGTCGGTCTGGTGTCAGGATAATGTGACTGGGTGGGAGATCATGCTATATGTCTGCGGCATGATGCCCCAGTGCTAGACATCACTATAAACTGCAAAAATTGTTAAAGTTACGTTAAAAATAATCATCACATCACATCACTTCTGCCGTTTTCCGAGTCCTTACACCTTTCCGCTGCCGAACATGAGTGCTGCTGTAGTCTGCAAAGCATAGTAAAAGGTCAAATGTCAACCGTTATTGCAAAGGCCCATAGCTAGGACTAAAGCACCAGCCAGGGTCTAAGTGCCTCTTTGGGGTAGCAGTGTCCCCCATCTGGGATGACATCCAGCCCTTGCCGTGTGCCCCATAAAAGGTTTATCGCCAAGCCAGGGGAATGGAGTGTCCTAACAGGGAGCTCTGGTCCATCCTAGGACTCTATCCAGTCGAGACGCACACAGTGCAGAGGCGACTACATTTCTAAGAAAGCTTTGATCACTCAGTCTGGCTACAAACGTGAAAGGGTACGCACGCTTGTGGCACTGCTCCTAGGAACTTTTCACTAGCAGAAGAAAATCTGCCCTGTAGGTTCCCATCGCCTAATAAGAAACTTCACAAATTATCTACAAACAGTGAGTAAAAACGGACCAGAGACTGCAATTAACTACATTAATCCACTACGAACAAAGAACAAAGGCAAGAGAGCAGCAGTAACAGCAGAGAGCCTCCAACACAAACCGTAAAACCGCAAATCACTCTCATCTCCACTTTTTTTTTTGGGGGGGGGAGAACCACCAGACAGATGCACCCCTACTAAGCTGAAAAAAGAAAAGTATTTCATGTGTTTTGTTGCCCATTAGGCGCAGTGTATTGTATTGCTCTTTTAAAAAAGAATTTGTCTCAAAAAGTATTTAAATAGATTTTTGATGTGGTATTTTCCCTTAGTGTATCTAAAGGATTGTTCATCCGATGAAATTTTTATTTTTCTTCTTTACCTTTTTCAATAAGTTGTGATCTTTGCCAAGGGTCTTCTGTCCTTTGTATGCCTTATCTTTATATGTTTATATCGTATGTTACAAACGCACACACACATACACTTAAACGTACATACATACAGACATTTAAACACACACACGCATATATATATATATATATATATATATATATATATATATATATATATATATATATATATATATGTTTTAATTTGTTAATTCAAATTTAAATTTAATAATGAATTTTGAAATCCTTTCAAATTTCCATTTGAAAAAGTGACGGTGTATTTAAAAAAAGAAAATGAAACCTATTTTTTCGTGAATGAATTTGTTTTGAATTTGTTTCCCTTTTTATTTATACATTTCTGTTAATTAATTAAAGTAAAGATAACTGGGATTCGTCATATAAGGAGCTGCATTTTCTTTATGTTATATATGTTACTCATCGTATTTAGGATGAGTCCAAATTTCCATATTAGTAATCCATGGATTCTACAAAAGAAAAATTCATAAATTGGCTAAAGTTCAAAAGGATAAAAATTGTTATCGCATTAGTTGTTAATTTGGCCACCCTTTGTTACTGTCTCTTATTTCCGTTAGCATGTGCTTTTTGTCCACGTTCAACACATGGAGTTTTCTGGGACTCTTGCGCAATCCTGTCCACTTCGCGTGGACCCATGTGACTTAACCCCGCGAGGTCTATGTCCTTTTTTCATGTGTAGATCACCTGCCCTATAAATAGGAAAAAATAATGTTTAATTGGTAATTAGGTAACCCTGTTACTTTCGAATTATATGTTAATCGGAAAGATATTTATTATCTATTGCAAGTTACATATTTATGAATATTGCTTGTCCACAGATCTTCATTTTGGACATTATACAATCAATTTCGTATAATTTTCTTTGCTAAAATTTCCACAAAATATAGTAACATATATTTTACCGATATTTTTCCTTTTTAGTTACTTGTGTGATTGTAGCATTTCTTTATTCTTATCTTTTCTCACAATTTGTTATTCCATGGTCCTTTGTGCAAGGAGCTTTTTTTACACATATGATATATTGGCATTTGCATTATCATATCTTCTCATGGCTAACTCTCCTGTGAGCCATTTGTTATGTAAATATTTAAAAAATGCATTGTATTTTTACTGAATTAATTCTTTCCTAATGCCCTCATGTTTTTCCCACCTCACTCCCCATATTTATTTTTCTGCTTTGTCTATTATATTTTTGTGTTTGTTTCCCTAATCCATTCCTAGGTCTTATATTTATGTATCTCCATAGTTCTTTGTTATCTCAATAATAAGTGCCTATAAATTTGTATGTCTCTGAACTTCTTAAGGACTTGTATTCCTTTGCTTAATGGGTTGTTTCGATAAATATCCTGTCCATTTTGTAGCTGTTAACACTTTTTATTTTTCCTAATATATGTTTGTAGTTTTATTCTTCTTGTTCAAAATACATTCATAGAGCTTATGCTATGTCCTTAATTAAATGGGAAGGCAGCCCAGGATTGTTTCCTCTCCAGTTTTCTATTTTAACAATTTCCGTTTTATTATGATTAATTTTTTATCTGGATGCTTTTCTATATTTTTGTATTCATTTTCTAAATGTTTAAAGGAATTTGAATCTTTAAGTTTGTACAATCATGAGCAGGTTGAAGCATTTTTATTTCTTTCTTACGATTGGGAATTTGTATTCCTTCTATTTGTTTATTATTCCTTATCATTATACTTAGTATTTCGATTGTTAATACATATGATAGCATTAAAAGTCGGCATGCTTGTCTCACTGATCTTTGTACTTCGAATCTGTCTTTTATTGCTCCACATATCTGAACTTTTGCAGTGATTTTATTATACAGGATCTCGGGATAATTTTGAAAGATTTACCCGAAGCCAATTTTTTAAAAACACTTTTGATGAAGTTATGTTTGATGTCAAAAGATTTTGCTTGGTTAAGGGGCACCATGGCGCCCATTTTTCCTCCTTCTTTTATATAGTCTACTATTGTTCTAATGTTTAGTATGCTATTTTGAATATCTCTTCCTTTTGCACCACAAGTCTGATTAATGTTTTCAATTTCTCCCATAGATTTTTTTCTCACTCTATTTTCTAAGATTGGACTCCATATTTTATCGTCATTATTTAGGAGGGAGATGGGCCTCCAATTTATTAAGTCCCACATTGCCCCTTTGACTGTTGGTTGGCTTACGTTAGTCTCGAGAGACGATGGAAATGCGCCCATTAAAGGTGTCCTAGTTTGTAGCTGTGCAGCATCTTCTGTGACTATAAAGTCCCACACGGGAGTGGCAATCCTTGCTGCAGTTGCTATACTTGAAGTATGACTCAGGTCTTGGTTGGAACTGCATCCTCTTCCTCTGAGATCTTTTCTCATCAGCGAGCTGTCGTAACTTTTCCTCGCTGACTTTCAGACCTGTGTACAAAACATGTCGCCAGCTGGACTTGTCGAGGGCAAGCTCTTCCCAGGTGTTGACCTCTATTCCAAGAGCTTTCATGTCCGGCTTGCAGACATCCTTGAAGCGAAGATGTGGCCGTCCTATTGATCTTCTGCCTGAGGCAGGCTTAGAGTAGAGAAGGTCTTTGGGGATCCGTCCATCATCCATTCGATGCACATGGCCCAGCCATCTGATGCCACGTTGGCGTAGGAGTGTGACCATGCTGGGAATTTTGGCCTGTTGAAGCACCTCGTTGTTTGTCACACGATCGCTTCAGGTGATCACAAGTATGCAATGCAGACATCGCATGTGAAAGGCTCTTAATCCTTTCTCATAAGAGGCGTACAGGGTCCAAGTTTCGCTGGCATACAGAAGAGTGCTAAGCTCGCAGGCATGGTACACGGTGATCTTAGTGTTTAATGTCAGCTTATTGTTGTTCCACACTCTCTTCAACAATCTAGAGAGAGTTGTTGACGCCTTTCCAATCCGCTTGTTGAGCTCGGCATCGATTGAGAGGTTGTTGGTGATGGTAGAGCCAAGGTAAGTGAACTCACTGACTACTTCTAGTTTGTAGTTGTTAATGGTTATGCTGGGAGGGTCTGCGTCCTGAGCATTGACGTTGGTTTTCTTTAGGCTGATGGTCAGCCCGAATTCATCACATGCTTTAGCAAAGCGGTCCATCAGGCGTTGTAGTTCAGCTTCTGTGTCAGTGACTATAGCAGCATCATCTGCAAAGAGCATGTCCCTAATGGTTGCTTTCCTTACTTTGCTCATTGTCTTCAGTCGTGCCAGGTTGAACAGTCTGCCGTCTGAACGTGTGTGCAGGTAGATCCCTTCTGTGGACGCCCCAAAGGCGTACTTAAGCAGGACAGCTAAGAAGATGCCAAAGAGCGTGGAAGCAAGGACACAGCCTTGTTTCACTCGGCTGTGGATATTGAATGGTTCAGACGATGAGCCATCATACGGCACTGTGCCTTCATGTCTTCATGGAAGGACTGGACCATGCCTAACAGCTTTGGAGGGCATCCAATCTTCGTCAGGATTTTGAAGAGTCCGTCTCCTGACCAGATCGAATGCTTTGGTGAGGTCTATATAAGCCAGGAAGAGGGGGCTGTGTTGTTCCCTGCATTTCTCCTGCAGTAGCCTGATGGAGAAGATCATGTCGATTGTGGACCTCTCTGCGCGGAACCCATACTGAGACTCTGGAACACTCTGTCGGCAAGCGTCTGCAGTCTGTTCAGGATGACTCTAGCGAAGACTTTACCCACGATGCTGAGAAGTGATATGCCCCTGTAGTTGTTGCAGTCACTTCTGTCGCCCTTGTTCTTAAACAGGGTTATGATGTTGGCGTCTCTCATGTCCTGAGGCACTGCACCTTCATCCCAGCACTGGCAGAGAAGATCATAAAGGTGTGTGAACAGCACACTGCTGCCACATTTGATGCCTTCTACTTGGATGCCATCCTTTCCTGTGGCTTTACCTGTGGTCAGTTTCTCTTCTGTATATATATATATATATATATATATATATATATATATATATATATATATATATATATATATATATATATATATATATATATATATATATATTTCTCTGACTGTATATATTAATGAAATCAATTCCTCCCTCTTTGTAGTAGTCATAGTTTTACCTTTCAGCAATATTTTGTTATATAAGAATTCTAGGATCGGCGATAACTCACCTTGAAATTTTATAGAATTCCGCAGTGAGATCTTCTCTCTCTTCGATAGTTGTTTTATTCTTTATGTTATTTATACCACGGAGATGAATTCATCACATAAGCTTTTATGTTCTGATGATATTCTCTCACATGTAATTTCCTGTAAATATTTCGTTTTAATAATTTCCGCGTCAATTTTCTAAGTTGTGTATAATTCTGTATAGTATGCTTTTATTCTATTTAAACTATCGTTTTTCCTTGTTATTGTTTATTCTGTTTTATCTTTCATTTTTACATACATTTTCCTCTCCTTTTATTAAATTCACCCTTCATTTTAACCCTTGCGTTTTCTTATAGATTCCTGTGTACTTGCCGGCTTTTATTTCCCTTCCTTTATATATCTCGTCTTTTTTATTTCAGTTCATTTTCCTGTTCTTTAAAATTTTCTCGCTTTGACTGTAGTTTAATTTATATTATATCTTTATTTTTATTTCCAGTCTCCTCTTTATGTACCTATTTGTTGTCTTTTAATCTACTTTTTGATCATCCCTTTTCTTTATTATGTTAATATTTCCCTTTTCAATAAAAGATTTTTTTTCCTTTTAATTTTTTTCTAATTTTCATTAACTTATAAAACTGTATCATTCGTTTTTTTAACCCCTCCTCCCCATTTATTCCTGCTAGTGATTTTTATGTCTAATTCTATTTTAAAAATGATCAGAATTTTTTTCCAGGGTAATTTTAGAGACTTTGTATAGTTTTTCGTTGAAGTTCGTTCCTTAAAATCTATCTGACCTACTGGAAAAAGTTATTTTTATATTCATCTCTATGTTCTAGTCCATGTATGTTTTGGGGACAGGCTCATTTTTACAGTCTTTTGGAATGTGACCTACTTCTTTGCACCGGTAAAACAGAACCAGCAAGGACTACTACCTCCACATGGCAAGCACTATCCTTACAAATCAAATACTAAAAAGCCATACCTCAATCAAACGCTCGCCCACACAAGAGCGAGCACTGGCTCAAATTCATAACCTTCCCTTGGGCAAGCATTGGACCACTTCCGTATGCAGTCACTGGCACAAACCTGGGCCATCACTGGATCACCTCCTCGAGCAAGCGCTTGCTCAACACTTCCGAACAAATGCTCTCCTTTCCACCCATCCTGTCCTACCACCCACACTCACTAACAAATAGGGACCAAAACAGGCGTTAGGAAAAACAGACTAGAGAACACCTGGGGTAAATCCTGCGTACAACAAACCTATGTTGAACAAAGATTTTGCAGAATAAGACTATTCGCTCTCCTCTTCTACCACTCTCACCTCTAATAACAGAAGAGGCCTTAAATAGTTGATAGGGAAAATATACTAGCAACACCTGGGTGAAGTACTGGAAGCAACAAGCTTGCTTTGCCACATACGTTCCACCAAGTATCCCCTTCCCACATCACACCCTCTCTCCAATCTCACCCCCTACTTTTATATACCCTTTCATTGACAATATAAAGCCTCTTTCGAAACTTACGAAACTACCCTTATCCTTTAGTCCTTCCGCCAACAAAAGCAGCAACTAATACTAACAATGAGTGACCCATCTCCTCCAAGAAAAGCCTCACAGGGTTGCTGACACCCAGCTGATTGGTGTATTTTCGCCATTAAACGTACGCTTAGTACACAAATGTCCATTCTTTACAAGGATAAAATAAGCAGTCTTCAAACTCAGAAACTTAGCTCAATTGCACAGGTGGCCCACACCATATTGGGGATAGGGAACATCCTCTAGCACAACTGAACATAATTTGACATATAATCACTTCCAGGCACATTGGTTTTGTTGACAACACTTAACTCGGTCTGAGCATATACGGCTGGTCAGCATTTAGTAGTGACACCCCATTTTCAAAATGTTTCTCTTGTTTTTGTTATTTCCTGTCCTCCCAAGCATGTAATATTTATGTGTACTTTTTATTTAATTTTGCAGGGTTGCTTTTTCTCGGGCTCATCATATCTTTATGGTTGTTTTTACCCATTAGCTTTGGTCTGAGGTATACTTCCTTCCCTGTGCCTGTTTATGCATTGAGCATGGTTTATACCTTATTTCAGCGTTTGAGCTTTGGTCTGTATTCCTTCTCCACTAGGCTATTCTAGTCTTTGGGCCCGTTTCCAGCCTTTTCCATTCTTTTGATGTACTGCATTGTGACCTTGCCAGGGTCATGTGTCCTCTATATGTAAGGTTGATTCTGCATTATTTGTTGCTGTATGTATCTATGTTAGGACAGCTTTTCGATCACAGTTCCAGTTTTTCGGATCCGATGAGAAGTTTTTTTTTAATTTAATGTTATTTGTTGAGTGTGTGATAAGTAGTTGATTATCTTAAAATGGTTTGTAGTTCGAGGTCTATATGGAAGTACAGTAGAATAGTCATAATTTGCACCGTAGTGTGGATATTCTTTTTGTATGAGGTTATTTATTTTGTTGTTTTGCTATTTTTCATTATTGTTTTTTATGGGGGGTAGCGTACATGTCATCAGCGGTTGGCGTGCCCAACCGGGTTCTCTTCCTCCTTTCCATCTCCTGACATACAGTTAAATGGCACATATAAGAAGTTGATTTTTTTTGGGGGGGAGCGGCCAATTAAAAAGCTGAACAACTTAGCATAAACAAATCGCAAAAGCTCTTATTTAGCATAGACGACTTTAATCCTTCTCAATGAGTCAGCTTTGATCACTTCAAATTTTTTTAGAATTTTATTCACTCACTGAAGCTAGACAAATATTTAGAAAGCGTAAATGAAATGTGTGTAATGTTATAAGACAGGGGAAGGAACCAGTTTGATATTGCGCATGAATCCGTCTTGACGTAACGGCCTCATCATAATGGAACGATTTGAACGTCCTCTCTATACACCGATATATAGTTTCCGAATCGCCGCCATTTTGCTTAGTAGAGTCCGGATGTACGAGTAAACTTACTAGGTTCTGTATAAAATGCCTGTAAACAAGAATTTGTTAACTTTTGATTTTGCAGTAGTTCTAAAAAAAAACTTTCATGATGGATGAAAGTAATTTTTATTTCCTTTTTAAATACTAGTAAAATGAATCTATTTGGACATAAATTAGTAAAACAATATGCCTTCTGAAATAAAATATTGTTATGACTAAAAAAAGGTTTTGGCATAGTGTTTCAAACATTCCATTTTAGGATGGTGTTGTGCCATAGTGTTTTGTTTCCATGCTACACCATTTTTACCCCCCTCCCATGCCTCTTTTTGAATGGTCAATGACCTTTTTATATCTCATTATTACAAATGGCGTCTGTGTATTAATGAAGTGCAAATGCATGTCATTGACATCAAGTTATGTACAAAGTTTTATACCAGTTTATATGTGCCATATTTGAAATAAATATGTAATTCAAAAGGTTACAAATAGGTAATTATGCATTGTTAGGCATTGTTTATATTTTACAATATGAATAGGCAGTCATCTCTCCTTGTAACATCAAGGTATGGTTGAATTTTTACGGCACACCAGCACAATGAGACTTTTTAGCGCCATAGAAAAGGTTATATCTTTCATTATTTTAAAGAGGTAAAAGGTTTCGTACCTACCAGCGATACGAAACCAAATAGTTAAAGGTACGATACAAATTGTAACTACGATAAATTAATAAAGTTTCTTGATCAACGGGGAGTGCAAATAATGTATAACAACCACAACAGGTTAGAGAAATTAAATTCGTACTCTACCGAGTTTCGAAACCAGGTCGAGGAGTAATCGGCACCCATCGCCTTTTCTGCACGCACCAGCCCATATACCGTCACGAATAAGCACGCATCACCAAAAATTAATGGCACTGAATCGGTGTTATGCAAGCTTGTGCGTAGCAGACACACTCGCATGACGACCTAGTAAAGAATTCTCATATATATGCACAGTCGTTCCAGATTCCTATGAAAGAAATCAAGGTATATAGGATTTTTGTATTACAA
Organism: Potamilus streckersoni; assembly: GCA_016746295.1. Classification (NCBI taxonomy): domain Eukaryota; kingdom Metazoa; phylum Mollusca; class Bivalvia; order Unionida; family Unionidae; genus Potamilus; species Potamilus streckersoni. Next base: position 1,325,206 of record JAEAOA010000619.1, read on the forward strand.
AGAATTATAAATATATACCAGACAGAACAGACAGTGCTATCCCTGGATTCTGTAGTAAAATCTTGATAATATTCGGCAGAAATAATATTTTAATACAAACAATACTATCATACACGTTATATAAATTAATTTCGTACTCTACCGAGTTTCGAACCCAGGTCCGCGAGTAATCGGCACCCATCGCCTTGCCTGCACGGCCAAACATTGTTTTTATGCCATTGGGGAAAAAGTCGAGGGTCGGCAGTGAGAAACAGGGACATTACTTCAACTGGAAAAATATATGTTTATTATATTATTTTATTTGCCTAATCAAATATATGACTTAACTTCCTACAGTTAAACCTTCACAGCACACATTACGCCAGCGTTTACTTGCAATTCAAGAAGAATAACTCTTGCCTAATTCTAAGTGTGCTCATGCGCACTTTGAAACTGTTTATCGGTGTATTTTAAGTCGTACGATATAATTGTAATCATTGTAATTTTGAATATGAAAACAAACTGCACTGATAATAGTATTCTCTCTTATCTCACAAATCCACTGCCACCACAAGATTTTTCTTGCAGAAACGCATTCTTATACGTATATACATATTTCGGCAGCAATTGGATCAATGTAACCAATACAAATATAACTTGCAAGCTCTGATCCAGCCCAAAGGTAGGTCAACACGAAGAGCGCAAGAAGTAGCGTTATTTATAATGTCTTATGTGAAGTAGTTTGATTGGAAAGAAATGACGATTATCCACAGGATACCGCACTCTTGCGGCCTCCTTAAAATGACAACTTAATATGCATTTGTTTAGCGTCATGCAGCTGATTTTTATATTTTATCTATTTTGGATTAAAAGTCGCAATTTTGCACTAAATTATGCAACAAAACATTATCAGTATTTTCGATAAGGACAAATTCATTAAATATGATATTCACGACAATTATAGAATATCAGCATTTCTTTCTTCGTTAATCATCCTGTTTGCAACACATGCCATTTTGATTGCGTCATCTGTAGCAGTACTTTAGTGATAGCATCGGTAGCGTTTGTCCTGAATTCAGCCTAACTCATGTAAAACTACTACGAACCATAACATAACAAGCATGATTTTGGGTAGTTCAAAACTCCACCTGATGTCTATTTTCCTGGTTTAAATACGTTTAATATATTCGACGTTGTACAGCGAAAGGGATAAAAATAGGCACCGTCCATATAATTAAATAATCAAGACAATACAGATTATATTTGACTGCTTGTTATCTAGCTGCTTGTATGTGAACGGATATCTCTCTCTTTCAAAGTGTAGTTGAGTCATTATATACTTCTCAGCTACATCCGTATTATTAATTCTTGTCCTATGCTTAGAATGACCAGCCTGGAATCAGTACAGAATTAATAAAATCCGGTTCAGTACCCAAGATGTAGTCCCAGTCTATTTTTAGATCAATTTTTCCGGTCTAAATTTGGTGGTGATATTAGAGTTAGATTTTGGCATTCTTGGTAAGGATTTAAAGGCAATTGATTATTCTTTAAAATGTGATCTTTGGTGTGGTTGTCTGTGTGTATTTCGGCGACAGTGCACATTGAGTAATAAGGTCATGGTGATGATCCGGAAGTGAAATCTGTGTTCCGTTGCCTGGTGTTTTGTTTACAATTCAGCCTCTCAAAGAAATGCAGGTCAACCCTTGACAAGAACTAAACTGTAAAGTCATCTTTGAAGGTATTTTAGATTAACATATGATTTGTATTGATTGTCACACAGTGGAAAGTTCAGTACTGAGGAACAAATGTAGAGACCATATAGTAAAATTAATTGTGTACTATGGCCTGTCAGTAAAAACTTGAAACTGATATAATTTTTTTATTATTAATGACATATACATGAAATTTTAATATGTTATGTATATTGACTTTAAAAATATAAAATGAAATTAGAAGTAAAAAAATAATTTTAATTTTAAAAATTTAAATGAAATTTAAATAAACAATTAAAAAAATAAAAAATTTCCACCAAGTATACACATATATAATATTTTTTGGGAATGATATTAAATGATATCAGCATATATATACTCCTACACCATATACAAGCTCAAATGATGGATATTTGTCAAATTTGATCAGAGAAAATATGTTTATTAGTCAAAATGAGACCCTCATTTAAAATACATGAAGACAAAATTCTACTTTGCTTTGTACCTTTAGGTCATTGAAACTATTTATTTGGGGTTCAAACAGTTAATTTATGTGTTTATGATGGGGTGACTTCCTGAGTAACACATATCTGCTTGTATAGCTATCAGTAATTGTTTATAACCATAGTTATAGGGTATTTAGTGAGAGGAGAGAGATGAAGACTTTATACTAGAACCTGTTCAAGTTCTCTACAAAATCATATTAAGCTATCAGAGAATGAAATACAGGTCAGAGGGGTAAAATATACTTTACCCAGGTATATTTACCATTGCATGTAAGAAAACAGCAAAATGATGTATGTTGAACACAGTATGCATTCCATTTTATTGTTTAGTTTCTTTAAGATGTTGATTGATGTAGTGCGACATTGTAGCCCAGATGATATTATGAGAATTCTCATGATCTATTTTGCTTTATGCATTATTAATGACTAATAATATTTGTTATCTGACACTTTAAAGATTACATAAGTAATATTCAAACAGATTATTTGAATTTAACTTTCTACAACTGATCCTAACATGGTTATATAGCTGACATGAACAAATATGCATATATTTTGTAATGTTTGGAATCAAAAGTTGACATTGTTAGGCTGACATGGTTACCTATAGTGAATCTGTAAGGCTCAGTTTTGACTGTGTGCACTTAAAATATCCCAAGATGTTATTTTCATCATGAATATGCCTCTGTATGGTAACACATTTCAATTTAGTACTTTGACAGAGGGCGGTATTGCAGCATCAGCTGATATTTGATTTCATTGAATCATTGAATCATTGAACTTAATAACTTGGTAGCCAAGACTCTTAAAAATAGACTAAAAATGTTCAAACAGATTAATTGAATCATGTTTGCACATGTGATTTTAACAAGTACATTGCATATGTCCCACACATGCAAATATCCATCCTTGTTTACAAGTTTTCGGGATGAAAATTTCACATTTAGTTGATGATATAGGATCTATTGGTACCTATAGTTGATCTGTGTGGCTACATTTTGCTATATTCACTCACAATATCTAAAATTGTTTTTCCTTCATGAATAAGATTGCATATAGTAATAAATTTTAATTTGGTACATTGTCATTTGACTTTCCACTATACTGGTATGTATCAATGTTTGCACCAATGATCAAACCTCATCGTTCCATCATTGCCTTAAACTTTATGATACATACTCTACCTGATTAGTTATTTAACCTAAAAATGGCTAAATATGCTTGTAGAAACTTCATCTATTTTTAGGATGCATTTGTCACTTTAATACATGCCCATTGCTTCACATCTTTGAGTGTCACTCTATCAAGTTTACCTTTTTTAACCATATTTGCAACCTGAATGTTATTTTGAAATCACCATATCAAACACAATTTAACTTCATTTGCCTACATCTTCCTTTTTTTAGAATTAAGTGAAACATGTTATATATTTTCAGGTCTAGTCTGGTATCTGGAACAAAGTATTAGAGTTGGATGAATTTGGAAGCTCTCCAGTAGTCCAATGGTGATAGCAAGGTCTCATAAGGGCATGTGCAGTGTGCTGCTATAAGTGACCAAGATGAGTTCATATCAGTACACTGATATACAGCATCTCAAAGACATGGCTTAGATCTTCATGAGAGAGACTCGCATCTTTTTTCACTAAGGTGAAACTGTATTTTCATATTGCATTGTTGACTTTTGTAGTTATCGGCATTAAAATGGAATGCATATTTGCTATAAAACATGGTAGTGGTCCCATCAAAACTTTAAATTTGAGTGGGATATTAGTTATACAAACAACTGTCCAAGTACCTGAAACAATAAATGTGGAACATAGCACCTGTCATTGTTTCTTTAGTATGTACACCTGTATGCATCTGGATAAGCATATTGCAATTTTCTGTCAAAATCACTGTGAGCTATCATGTTTCAGTACCCTTGGGATTAATATTATCAGTTGACCAGACCAAAACTGCCATTAGTTTTAAAGACCATTCATTAATCAACTTTGCTGTCTTAAATTTGTCAAACTGAATGTCAAAACTTGTATGAAAATTTATTTTTTGTAAAATAAAATGTTTTTAAAATTTATATATTTTTAAAATTTTCATTAAAATTTAATATATCAACATTTTTAATTTCAAGACCATTTTCAGACAGGCCTTATCAAGTGTTACAATTAGGTTTTTAGTGCATTGAAAAATTCCTATAATTAAGGAAGATATAGCAAATTTAGTTTTGGGTCTTAAGAACAATTGGACCTCAAATTGCACCCTATAGAACACCAGCACTACACACTTTCTGACAGCTGTCACATCTCTTGCTTGCAAGGAAATTTCAAAAGACTTTATGTATGAAGTTGAAACAGTAGTGGCATGCAAAATAAAATGCAAATATAAAAGTTTGATAAAAACATTGACCCTTTCAGGAATCAGTACACAATTAATAAAATCCGGTTCGGTACCCACGAATGTAGTCTCAGTCTATTTTTAGATCACTTTTTCCGGTCTAAATTTGATGGTGATACCAGAGTTAGATTTTGGCATTCTTGGTAAGGATTTAAAGGCAATTGATTATTCTTTAAAATGTGATCTTATGGTGTGGTTGTCTGTGTGTATTTCGGCGACAGTGCACTTTGAGTAATAATGTCATGGTGATGATCCGGAAGTGAAATCTGTGTTCCGTTGCCTGGTGTTTTGTTTACAATTCAGCCTCTCAAAAAAATGCAGGTCAACCCTTGACAAGAACTAATCCGTAAAGTCGTCTTTGAAGGTATTTTAGATTAACATATGATTTGTATTGATTGTCACACAGTGGAAAGTTCAGTACTGAGGAACAAATGTAGAGACCATATAGTAAAATTAATTGTGTACTATGGCCTGTCAATCCCACTAGTTTTATCATGGAAACGATAACTCTTGCTGGCTTATGTAAGATCCTAGTTTGCAACAAATTTGTCAGGCGGTATTTCCTTCATTAAGTAAAGTTTCGTATCGTGATTCAAGCCTAATCAAGCCCCCATTTAATGAGGACAAAGACACCTTGAAGTTGGATCAGCTTGTTTACGTATTTATATCGTTGTTGATCTACCAGTTCAACAAAGTGCCTCCACGGGCTAAACGGAGAGGAAATATATGCCTTAACACGAATAATGCTGGCCTCAAAGGAGCCGAATTGCGGTTTTTATTTTACATTAACTGAGATTTACAACCGACAAGTGTTGAACGACGTGCCAAGACAGTCTCGTATAATTGCCAGTCGAACGAGAATCATTCACACTGTTTATAACACGCCAATGTAATCTGACCTTGCTTACCTGGCGTTCGGTAAATATATCTAGTATACGTGTCTTTATCGCACACGCAATATTTGCAATTCGTACACTGGTCCAGAAACTACCACCCGCTTTATTTAATAATAGTCCACCTATAGCATAGTGGGAATTATTTCTTACCAACAGATTAACACTGTGTGTAATTGACAAAATGTCTACACAATTTCTAACTTAATAAAATGCACTCATTAGACGGGGTAGGGTGGGGTGGGGAATTGGTGAAGTGGCAATACTTTACAGCACCACAAAGAGCTACAACACATTTGTGGACAATTCATAATACCTTCAACTAAGAAATCAGATTTAAATGTGGTTGACAGCGATACATTTTACAATGTTTGACGAAGAGTTTTTGAATGAAACTGGTGTGAAAATTGACAACAGAATGACAGTGGGGGCCGGGCCAAGTAAACAAAGAAGCAGGAGGAAAGTGAAAGCGATTCAGAAATAAAATAAAAGAAAATAAAATCTATAAGGTAAATGTAGTTAAATTTCACGAAAAATAGTTTATTTGTTTTATTTGAGACACCTATCCCCACCCCCACCCCACCCCCACCCCACCCCCCCAAAAAAACAAAACTACTGTTGAAGATGGGCCAACGGTATTTTAGATAAATGCTGCATTTAATGATTCATAATCCGATGTGAATTTCTTAACAGAAAAATATTCCTTGGAGGTGCGTTCGTTATTTACGCAGGGATTCAATGTTCTTTACTGGCGCCCCCTATTTTGCTGTATAGTTGTTATGTCGTGGCTATCACACATACTTCTAAACCACGCCGTTATTTAAATTTTGAGAAGAATTATCCCGTTTTGTGATGGAGAAAAACTGATAATCTAAAGTTGCACACTCCTCTCCACCCCACCCCAATACTAATTATTTCCCCACCGCGAAATCCGCCTCCCTCGCAATCAGAACACCCTGCCTACAAATATAATGTTAGACAAATATTGCACTGATATAAAAATATTTTATGGTGCTGGTGTTTCTACCTCTTCTTAGGCTATTCAAACCAGTTTATTGTACTCAAAATATATAAAGGAAACAATAGGACATAGATTTAAAAAAAAAGGACTGACAATTTCTTCTTGCATAACTAATAGGAAGTTTAGTGCATTATTGTTACTTAAGAATGAAGCCGAAGATTGGGATTTATAGTATTATATTCAGTTGTGACATAAGCCAAGTCATCTTGTGAGAAAATTCAATATGACACAGTTGACTGTTACTGAAGTTCATTTTCCGAGAAACCCCAAAACAACCACCACCCACCCACGTACATACATATATATATATATATATATATATATATATATATATATATATATATATATATATATATATATATATATATATATTCTTTCTGCCATTGCTTTCGTTACTAAAATTGTTAAAGAATGGGCCTGCACTCCACCGTACTTACAAGGTGTGAACAAGACCAAAATAGTGTTCAAACGTACAATAAAATAAACATAGAGAAAGTTGTATATGGTGCTTCATGTTACAGAAAACAAGGAAGAAAATGAATTTTTTTGAAAATAGTGTAAACTTTTACAATGGGTATATAAAACAATGAATTGCTGATTAGAAGTACACATTATGTTTAAGTTAGACATTGTAAGTCAATATATCTGGCCATAGTACACAAATTATTTTACTATATGGTCTCTACATTTGTTTCTCAGTACTGAACTCTCCACTGTGTGACAATCAATACAAATCATATGTTAATCTACACTACCTTCAAAGATGACTTTACGGTTTAGTTCTTGTCAAGGGTTAACCTGCATTGTTTTGTGAGGCTGAATTGTAAACAAAACACCAGGCAACGGAACACAGATTTCACTTTCGGATCATCACCATGACCTTATTACTCAATGTGCACTGTCGCCAAAATACACATAGACAACCACACCATAAGCTCACATTTTAAAGAATAATCAATTGCCTTTAAATCCTTACCAAGAATGCCAAAATCTAACTCTAGTATCACCACCAAATTTAGACCGGAAAAAGTGATCTAAAAATAGACTGGGACTACATTCGTGGGTACTGAACCAGATTTTATTAATTGTGTACTGATTCCATCTGTGGGAGCTAAGCTTTCGTAAAGCGTTAGACATTTACGCGGTGGATCCAGGGTGGAAATGAATAGGAGTACTTCTTTTTGTGCTATTTTACTAACCTTTAGAACATGAAAAACACTAAAAAAAGATCTGGTTTTGTGTCTTGTAACGGCATTTATTTGTTTTTTGTATAACATATTTGGTAGATCTATCGAACCGGCAATACTTGTCCATTCAAGCCAGAATAGGCCGTCTCAGTGTGTCCTTGAGAAATGCATGTAGTTTCCATTTCCTGGCCAGGATATATTCAATAGCATGTTACAGGTGCTGCGAAAAGTTCATACAACACAAAGAGCGTTGCATTTTGACAGCTCTAATCGTTTACCTGTATCTAGTAGTATATGCATATTTTCAACAAACTCTAACGGTACCCCGCATTGTTCGCCATTCTTTTGCAAGTATATGCATGATTAAAGGAATGAACTGTGAAAAAAATATGCACTTTTAATAAATATTCAGCTTTCCATTAGTTCCAAAAAAACTTATGACATTTCTTACAATATAAAGTCATCAAAAAACATTTCATCTTCTCTAATTAGGGACACACACTTTCTTTATATTCAGTGTCGAATTCTCCCTCCATCTTGATGTATCAATAGATCGATCCATCAATCGAAATAAAACAAAGGTTATTCGTGCTGTTAAGCTCATCAATTTCCAAGGGTTTAAATATGCGTATATGCTGTCAAAAGCAAATAATAAAGATTGTTCTACTGGACAGATTTTTAAGCTTCATCGACACAACAACAAATGTGTATTAGTAGAATTGACACCATACATTAGGTGTGTTTTTTATATCGATAATAGTTAGCATTCTGTACAGTAGAGTGTAATTGTAATACGACCTCACATGAACCATTTTCTTGGAAACATACCCGACTATACTAGAAATATTACAAGCGGGTACATAATGTAGGCTATTTATCAGCCAGGTAATGTAGATTACACCTGTCAAACTTCAAGAGACTTGTGAAATGTTGCATTACATTCTTGCATGGCAAATATGCCAACCTTGTTTGATCAGACTAAAGTAATTGATATAATAGTAACTATTGATTTTATTGCAATGATCCAGCTTAGAGTTATGGTGATACTATAAATCGAACCTAATTGAATGGCTTGCAGTTTTGAGAAAGATATATATTACGACACAAAACAGAAGACCAGCCCCTGTAATTTTGAAACTTGTTAAGCATGACAGGTAAAGAAGAAACTCAAAACCAGAAATTAAGATCGTACAGCCATTTTAAACAATTAATCTAACTCAAAGTGGTTAATTGAGGAATCGAAATTTATACTTTTTGAAAGGTATACTAGATTAATTTAATTTTAGTCCGAAATATAATGCATTCAAGCTGTCTTATTTTGAGCATGAGCTTGAGTTTTGATGACAACTTTTCAAGAATACTGGGTCAGGAAAATTTAATTAAAGTATGAGATATTTATAGTCATTTTTAATTAGATAGTATCAAGAAGTAAGATCAAATCTTTCCAGTTCAAAGCGATATAAACCGGAATTAATGTTGCTGCACAGTGTCGTCATATTATTCGGAAGGAATTTCCTTAGGTCCGTTTGATACGTTGATCCAATCCCATCAAATTGAATGTTGATATACTATAATGAGTCAGATATTGGCCATATAATACAATTAATATTACTCTATATTATCTACATTTGTTTCTCAGTAATGAACTTTCCACAGTGTGACAATATGCTAATCGAAACAAAACTTCAGAGATAACTTAGTAATGAAGTTTTTGTCAGAGGTTCACTGGCACTTTTATAATGGCTTGATTGCTAACTAACCAATGTGCCCTGGGACACAGATTTCACTTTTGAATCATCACCCGGACCTTATTACTCACTGTACACTGTCGTAGAAACACACATATATCCACACCATAAACTTATATTCTAACGCATAAACACCTGCCTTTAATTCTATAACAATAATTCATAAATCTAACTATAGTATCAACAGCAGACGGAGACAGGAATACCTGCTCTAAAAATAGACTTTGACTAAATTCGTGAATTGGAATTACTAATTGTGTCCCAATGCCTATTGTACTTTTAACTCTCGTTACATGGTGTCTCAGCCATTACCGCAGCTGTTAATTACAACCAATGGGTAATGGGTTTGAATTAAGTCAAGTTCAACCCAGATAATCTTTCGTGGAACATCATTACCGTACTCGTGGTAATGAAGCATATGGAAATATGGGTAACACTCTGGAAAAGGGTGAACATGAATATTCAACAGAATATATATGGATTTGGCTAGCGAGGATTGGTTGACAAAGAGAGTTAGATTTCAGTAAAGGTAGTCTTTTGAGAGCTTATCATAGGTTGTAAAGGTGACTTTATTATATGAAGTTTCATTCCATTAAAAGTCTTAAATTTTGAACACTCATTTCGGAAATTAGCATCTGACGCTGGTGCGGAATTCAAAGCATCTTTCAGACACATATTGGTCTAGCAAATGTCTCGGCTCAAATCCGCTTAGCTGCACAGAAGCTGCCATCCAGGGTACATCTATACTGATAAATATTGGTTTCATCAGTAACACTAAGAAATTTAAAGCTACGAATGTTTTATATTATGTTGTTTGCATAGGCTTACTATTGGAACTGAATTACCAACATGTGACCTATGCTATATATCTAACGTTTGATTCCTTGTTTTGACTTGCGACGACGACTACTTTAATTGTGCAATTGTAGACGAGAAAATTCATAGATGGCAGATAACGGCTGGAATATTTACAATACAATGAAACTAGCATTTGCACAAACACACATTTTTTAAAATATATTCTTACGTGTACAATTAGAAAGCAACAAATCTGCGCCTGTACAAATTTTATCAGGTACAAGTTTCTCTAGGTCCAGACCGGTTACACTACTTAGCAAAGGGTCCCATGTACATAGGCCGCTATACTCCTCTTTCCTTACCGTCACATATATCATCAAGTGTCATCTATACTCATTTTTCTCAGTCCATTCTCAACCTGGCACTAGTAACTGAGAGTCGGACGAGCTCCCGTATAACCGGAGTTGAGATGAATTCTAACTATTTCAGTCGAGAGTTGAACTATGTTCGTCTGTCTAGCAGTTGGGTGCACATATGACGAAAATAAAAATGCTATAATAATTAACTGCCAGCGTAATCACATTTAGTTAAAATAATTACTACCGAATCTAAAATTTTGTTCTAAAGCCTATCTGGTTCATTGCTTGACACGCATTAATCCTGTCATTGGTCTGCATTGACATTCCAAAAGTTACATATTTTATGGAGACCTTAATCTCTGACACTTAAAAGGGTTTCGTCTGTGATAAAATGAATTATCAGCGTTTATGTGTTTAAAACTAAATACTCTGGAAGAAAAGCATTGCCTTTGACGTCACCAACAGAGTTCATATTTCTTTTTGAATTTTAAAGATGTGTGGCATACAAACACGACATCGAATAGATTCACCAACTTGGTAGAGTTGTAGATGATATGAAAAAATGAAGATAAAATAAACACCAGTGCAAAATGAAACATTTAAGACAACATTATCTGCACACAAGTAACAATTTTCAAATCTGATCGGATATTATATCGTCCAATGAAAATGCACAAACAGTACATTGCCTCAAAATGATTTGAACGTAACAAAACAATCCTCTCCATCTGTCTTTTAAATTGGTATAAATGATTAAGACTTTTGTCAATAATACATTTAGACTGCTACTCAGTTCGGTTTGCTTCTGATTCTAAAAGAGCATATGGTTATGGGAGTTTCATAATCATCTGCAATACTTTTCGGATAAAAGTACATAAAAATATACCATCATCATACTGATCTCCAATTACAACTCTTGACAATGGTTTCGATTGAGTCTTATAACACTTAGAATGTATCTATACTCTGCACTAAGGATTGATTTACTAACCCTGTTCTTGCCACACGTCAAAAACTAGCTGAGATAGAGAAATATTAATAGAAAAGTTAATCCTTTTGTTAACCAAAAACTAACAATAGCTGTCCAATATAACTACACAAATTGAATGTGCAAGACACTAATTTAATACCTGACCAAAATATATCTGAATAAACAAACTAAAAGTGAATAAATTCGAATTTGATGACAAGATCGGAATATTGATTATAAATATCATCATTTTGATGAAATACGCTTGTTGTGAGTAAGAGCTTACTAAAACATAAAGTTCGTTTTCAATAGCAAGTTTTAATTGCTCTTCTTTGAAGCAGCATTTAAGTAATGTTATTTTGACTGGGAAAAATAAAAAAAAAAATTTAAATTGCTGTAAAGTCGCTAAACTGAAACAGTTAAAAGACTAAGACAGTCAACAGTCAAAATGTCTTCTATATCTGGCATATGCTAAATTATTCTGGACCTAATACACAACATCATATGAGCAGAGCAATATAAATATATAAACATAAACACCACAGGTGACATACAAAATAACTATGTTGCTTAAAGATGCCATTAGTAACCAAAATTGCTTTATTTTGTACATTCTGTGCACGCAAGACTAACGTATACGGCATATACTAACATTAATATATACAGGAAAAGCTGACGACGTCACTGAACGTATTTACTTTTCACTACTTATTTCTCATTTTACATTTTGCAGGACTGAAAGGTGTAACCTATCAAGCGAAATACAAAGATAACAGGTGGCATTTACTGTTACCTGAAGGGAATTTTCAAATTTGAACTCACTAGGAAATTTAAACAATTGTATCTAATTGCAATTTGAAACGACAACATTTCAATAACAGACATGTACAATTTTAATTAGGAAGATCAAATATTTTTTCAATGGCACAAGGTATAAAAAACTGAACATATATCTGCTGATAGGCGTGAACTGAAATTAAATGCATGCAACGCATATACAAATAATATCAAATTGTTTTAGTGTATAGTAAAAGTAGTTCACTTTATAAAAACCTTTGCGAATCTTATACATACATACATACATACATACATACATACATACATACATACATACATACATACATACATACATACATACATACATACATACATACATACATACATACATACATACATACATACATACATACATAAATACATACATACACACATACATACATACATGCATGCATGCATGCACACACGCACACACACACGAATACTACCTACCTACCTAGGTACGTACCTACCTATCTACCTACCTACCTACCTACCTACCTACCTGCCTGCCTGCCTACATGCCTACCAACCTACCTACCTACCTACCTACATACATACATGCATGCATGTATGCATGCATGCACGCATGCACACACACATACACACGCATACTACCTACTTACCTACCTACATATATTCCTACCTACCTACCTACCTACCTACCTACCTACCTACCTACCTACCTACCTACCTACCTACCTACCTACCTACATACATACATACATACATACATACATACATACATACATACATACATACATACATACATACATACATACATACATACATACACACACACATACAAACATACATACATACATACATACATACATACATACATACATACATACATACATACATACATACATACATACATACATACATACATACATACATACATACATACATACATACATACATACATACATACATACATACATACATACATACATACATACATACATACACACACACATACATACATACATACATACATACATACATACATACATACATACATACATACATACATACATACATACGTAATTATGTATGTACCTTGCGTGCATTATTTTACGCGTAGATCAATCAATCTATCCATAATAGATTTTGATTACAGCGTGGCATTTATGCTCAAGCGCATGCATGCAGCAAACATTGTAATCTTCAAATGTCTCCGTCTCTCTATCTAGTTTTTATTATTTTAAGATTCATGTATATATTTTGATCTTTGTTAAAGGTATTTTGTCCCTATTACTTTAAAAACATATAAAATGTAATTAGATCATGCATTAGTATCTATATGACAATATATCTTAAAAGTTGAATACATTTAATTCATTGCGCTGGCAGAAATAATTTATTATATTTAGTCCGAATACATAATGCATTTAGTTTTGGGTTGAACAGTTAACAACAAAACAATTAAAAGGCAAGGTTTAGTCTTAGTTTAAATTATCGCTATATTTCGAATGAATAACCGTTCACCTGTGCAATACGTGTATGAATGCGATCTACTGTACATTTATAGCTGTTGTTTAAAATACGTTTTTGACAGATTTGGGAGTTAGTCATCTCCTTACTGACGGTTCGAAAGCCATGAATAAAATTTGTTATTCTGGTGTGTGTTTGTCAAGTGTCCATTAGCTATTGACCGTAGCCATTACGTCAAGAAAGTAATTATATCAGTTAAAATTTACTGCCAATGTACTTCTCTGCTGTGATAGTGTAATGGCATATGGTCTAAATTAAGCTGAATAATAATCATACTAGATACGTGAACCATTATCATCAGTATTATTAAGAGTAAAAGCTAGAGTTTAATCCAATCCAGTTTGATAATTGTAATAAAATTTGGATTTTCAAGTGTGCATTGAACGAATGGCTACCTTGTAACTATTTTCTTATTATTGACGGTTCCCTGTAAGTGCTATTCAAGGAAGTATATTCAAACTACAAGTCTAAACCAGTCCATAATTTGACTTGCCAAGTTATTATTTGATACTGTAAAGACCGTCCCGTCATTATCTGGAAGAAACGTTGTAGGTTGATTGATTGGATTGTCAGGTACGTAAAATATTTGTTCCGAAAAGATTGCAATTTAATTTTCTAAAGCGGGTCAAACACATGTATGTTCACGATGATTAAAAGGTAATTTGTAGGATTTTCTGTTTGAAAATTTCCTTGTTATTAAGCAAATATGTTTGTCAAACAGAGAGCAATAACTGCGGAAGTAAATTAGACTGTATACATTCATGCATGTAACTTTACCGGGTGTATCGGTTATATATGCTGCCCGTGTTTTTGATCACGGTGATTCATGTAGCGAGCATAGACTTAGTGATAAAAATGAGTACTTCATATAAATTACTTATTTGTTGCTCTAATGTAAATTTGTATTCCTTAGATAAAA